>CAHIKZ030000828.1:635000-640000 GCA_903632075.3 Acanthosepion pharaonis | reverse complement strand
TGCAAGAAGTCTGCAAATTATAACTTTACAATATAAGAGGAGAGTCTTTCCCGCTACAATGAGAAATTTATTCAAACTATAAACAAGGAATTATTTATTGAAGCTATAAATAGAGAATCATTCAAGGTAGAATTAGTTAATTATCATTCAAACTATAAATAGGCTATTAAATATTCAGGCTGTAAATAGTGAATTATATATTTCAACTATAAATAGGAAATTATATTTTCAAGCTATAAATAGGGTATTATTTATTCAAGTTATAAATAAGGAATTATATATTCAAGCTTGTCACATAGTGTTATGGTCCGGTTCCTTGTACCATAGTGATAGTCCAAGGTAGAACCAATAAAGAAAGAACGCGAATACGGATACGAAATAACACTGATATATTACAAACAGGAATATATACAGAGAAGTAGAAGTGTTAGTATGAACAATCAGGTTTAGTAGGGAGAACAACATAGTCTCAACCTGTATCACTATTCCAATGTCTTGCAGTAATTGTCTGAACACGACTCTGTTTCAGACTGCCTCTGACTCGACTCTTGACTCGACTTGAACTACTGACAATATTCAGTCCCCCCCCCCGAGGGTGTCATGTGGCACGAGGCCTTTTTAACATGGGCAGCCATTAGGCTCAGAGCCATTTTGAACCCGTATAAACGGTTCAGAGCCCCTCCCGAAGGAGACCCATTAAACGGGTTCCTCCCGTCCGTGGGAAGAGAGTTTAACCAAACAGTCGGTTCAAAAGTGAACGACTGACGATATTCAGTCACCCCCACGAGGTGTCATGTAGCATTTTTAACGGAATTCCCGAGCCATTAGGTTCGGCTCCTGCCCCCGTAGAAGGGTTCAGGGCGACTTCCCGAAGAACTCAAACAGTCCTTCAGGTTCCTCCCGCCTGTAGGAAGAGATTTAACCGAACAGTCGCTCAGAAAGTGAACGACTGACTCCCTTTGCCTACTCCTGAGGCACAGTATTTATTAAGTGTGGAATAGTCCATTATTATTATTATTATGGGTAAGATCCCACAACACATAGGAAGAAAATGAGTGACTACTGACACCAAGGTTTGAGCATCACATTCTAGATTTATGAATATATGTTTTCTGTGAGTTGTATAATAGCAATGTCAGGCTACTGACTGCAGTGATTATTGAGTGACTATTGAGTGGAACTATCCAGTTGAATTAGTGTGAATTATTGTACATCAATGATTTGTGTTTTGATTTAGGATTTACTGGCCATTAAGCCAAGTCACACTAACAAGGTATTCACTGATATGGTTAATTATCTTTGGTTGACTTTTACTTCTTTGTTCTCGTTAAGTATTTACTTGCGGCTGTAATTAAATACTGTTTTATTTAACATTGAAGTCTTCAGTTATACTTAATTATTAATGCACAGCATACATCACAAAATATCTATAAATAGTGAATTATTTATTCAAGCTATAAATAGGGAATTATTCTAACTGTGAATAGGGAATTATTTATTAAATCCTTAAACTGGGAATTATTTATCCAAAAATAAATAATTCTCTATTTAATAGGAAATTATTTATTTAAGCTGTAAATAAGGAATGAATATACTTCCTTAGTAGGATAGTAATACACCAATTCTGAGGTGAGGCCATATTTGATAACAACCAGTAGGAAACAAACTCACTGAAGGGAGAGCAAAAATTTCCTGGCACCCTTGGTTCCAGGACCATCTTTGATAATCACTTTTACCAGACCAATAAAGGTCATAGTATTATATTTAATTATTCTATTTGGTAATAGAGAATTATTTATTCTAGCTATAAATAGTAAATTATTGAATAGGGAATTATTTATTAAAACCCTAAACATATTTATCCAAGAATAAATAATTTCCTATTTAATGGGAAATTATTTATTTAAGCTGCAAATAGGAAATGAATATACTTTCCTTGTAGGATAGTAATAAACCAATTCTGAGGTGAGACAATATTTTGAGAACAGCCAGTAGGAATCAAACTCACTGAAGGAACAGCACCAATTTCCTGGCACCCTTGGTTCTAGGACTATCTTTGATTACCAATTTTACTAGACCAACAAAGGTTACAGTATATTAATTCAATAATACACATCTGATATCTCATATTGTGAAAGCATTAGGACTGATAGAAACTTAAACAAATATTTCTCATATTAAATTCTTTGATAAATGTCTTAACAGGCTTGTAGAAATTAACTTCATCTAATGTATGCTTCATGAAAAGTGAGTGATAGTTAGCCTTCATTGAATGCAGTGATCTTGGGACTTAGGTTAAGATAAGGGATGAACAGTTTGGTGGGAAATACACAGTCTATACATTATTCTTGCAGGGTAGTTCAGCTCAAGAATGGAATGAGCCAGAATAAGAGAGGCCTACAGATTATTTTTTTTATCCTAAAGTTCACCCAATACGAAGTTTGAGAGCCACTCAAGGTAGATGGTTACAGACAATGAAATAGTAATTCTGAATGAGGTGTGGGATATAGATCAGAAAGGAGATGGAACATTATGGGGAAAAGAAGGTAGGTCATTTACCAAAGTGTTTTGTTAGGGGACAGACTTTAATCAGTGCGGCCACAAGTAAGAGTTTTCAAATTAACATTAGTATGAATCATTTTCCCAAGAGGGGAAGCAAAATTATTTTCTGGGGACAGTGTCTCTCCCTTGGAGACAGGCATGTAAGGAAAAAAGGTGACAATTGACACTGGAGTCTGTTGCACAAAATGGCAGTTCTTGGAGAAAGGACTGTCTGAATGGAACTTTCATCTTACATTGGAATATGGGAGTGGCATAGCACGTCCTGTCAAAATCTGAACTGGTGGAATTAAAAAAAAATGGAGTGTACTCTCAACTCACCATGCATTAAAAGAGGTACTGGATCATCATTTTTTTTTAAATTATTATTCATTTCATGCCAAGCAAGGCAATAAAGCCACTAAGACACATAGGTTTAATTAGTGCGAAAGAATATAAGAAAAAAAAATTATTAAGGAGCAAGAACAATAAAAGGACAAGAATTAAGAAGACATATGATTGCATTTTAATTTTTAAATATCAAACAAGAAACTGGGAGAGAGTTCCACAGGTGTAAAGTGCGAGAAAATAAGCTGCTAGCAAAGAACTTGCAATTGCATATAGACAAAAAAGAAACACTAAGAAGCAAGAGTTTCACAAACGAGAAGTGCAAGAAGAAAATCTTATCATAAATCTTACAATTACATCTAGACAAAAAAAAAGTACTAAGAAGCAAGATGATACCGACTAAAAAAATATGCAAAAAAGAAAAGCATTATTAATGAGTGGGAAGAATTAAAGAACAGGTATTAAAAAGACAGAAGGTAACAAAATGAATTTAAATTCTTAAAGATCAAAGTTGACTGGAAAACAAGAAGCTAGGCAAGAGTTTTACAGGCCAGAAGTGTGATAGAAGAAACTGTTAGCATAGAATTTATGGATATGTCTAAACATTTCAACTCTAAAAGGATGTGACCTATCAGCCAATCTAGTACTGCGCTTAAATTCATTAAAGTCTAAGAGTAAAGTTCATCAGAACAATTACCATGAAAGTATTTATAGAAAAGGCAAAGGGAAGCTACATTGTGGCAGTAGGAGAGGGACTGAAGATGAGATGTCATGCCAGGAGCAATAATACTGCAGATACGTTGTGCCAGCAGGTGCAGTAATAAAATAAAATAATAATAATAATAAACACATTCCATCTCTCCTCTTGTTCATAACCATCCGCTGTAATAAAATAAGCACATTCCATCCCCCTCTTGTTCATAAACATCTGCTATAGTAAAATAAACATTTTCAGCACTAAAGATGAATTAGTCAAATAAAGCTTCATAAACTTCTACTTAGAGTTATTGCTAAGTGAATACCAGGTCAGGACCAATGACATTGCAGATTCTAATTTGAATTTTATCAAGAATCTCTAAATATATAGCAGGAGTACCAGACTACATGTGGCAGCAATATTTTAAGCATGGACGAATGGTAGACTTATAGATATGTATGATAAATTCTGGAGAGAAAAATTGTCTCACACAACACAGTGAACAGACTTTCTTAGCAGCTGACTTAGCAGTTGATTCAATATAATCTTCCCATTTCATGTTAGCAGAGAATGTTAGCCTGAGAAGTGCAACAAGTCACTCTCTTGAAGGTTAGCATTAGGCCTGCTGGTAGCAAGCAGAGAGGGTTCTCTCAGATGATTAACAGAGAGCCGTTTTAATATAAAACTCTATAAAATGTAATCTTTCTATTTCAAAGAAGGCACAACAAATCACTCTTTTGGTTAACAACAGCCATACTGATGGAAGACAGAAATGGGTCTCTCAGATGATTAATAGAGAGTAGTTTCGTTTTGGCGGTGTTAAAATTAACATACCATTCCTTACCCCAGTTAACAACAGAATGTAGGTCATTTTTGAAAACAACTTCCAATCTGATATTGAAAGGATAAGACTTCCTATTATAGAGCTGGCCACTTGTATTTGAGGATGGATACCCCTCAACTAGGGCAGCTAGCCAATCCCTATTGCAGATGCTTGCTCAGGTGCATTTGTGTTTATTCATCACCAACAGAGCCCACCTGTGGTTTATACTGCGATTATGCTGATCAGACCTTAGTTGCAGTTTCTGAAAAAGAGTGTTATCTAGCGTGAGTAACAATTTGAACAAGGCCAGCACACTCAAGCCCTTGCCCATGATGACTTGTGACTTTGTGCTAGCACAGCTATTTATGGCATTCAAGGGTTCTGTCTAACCAATTTTATTCACAAGGCTTTGTTCAACCCGTGGTATGGTTTTCAGGCACTTTCCAAAAGTGCTACATGCTAGGATTGACCCCTCCAGTCCAATATCAGGAAGTCTCCTTCCGGACAAATCGACTATGGTGAGATTTGAACCCAGGTCTCATGGTCAGAATACAAACGTTCTAACCACTCAGCCAGGGCCTCCTATTAAGAGAG
>CAHIKZ030000828.1:567500-627500 GCA_903632075.3 Acanthosepion pharaonis | reverse complement strand
TCTGTTAATATCTAGCTAGCTAGCTATTTATGTATCCCATTCTGCTCGTATCTATCTATCTATCCATTATGTATATATATCTATATGTATCTATCTGTTAATATCTAGCTAGCTAGCTATTTATGTATCCCATTCTGCTCATATCTATCTATCTATCTATCTATCTATCATGTATATATATCTATATGTATGTATCTATCTGTTAATATCCTAGCTAAAAAATATGTATCCCATTCTGCTTATTTATTATCTTCTATCTATCCATCTATATGTATCTATCAATTAATATCTAGCTTTTTTAATTAATGGTATATTCTGCTTGTGCTATCTATCTATCTCTCTATCCATTATGTATATTCTATTATGTATCTAACTGTTAATCTATCTTGTTTTTATTTCTTTTCATATCTATCTATGTCTTCCTATATATATATATATATATATATATATATATATATATATATATAAGGAATGTCCTGAATTTGTCCTTAGCTGATTGATGTTACCTTCAGCATCCCGACTCATTTTAGACTGACCTGTTCAGATATGAAGTCTTCAGGAGGAATAATAAATTTTATCAAATTTATTCAAAAAATGAAAAATTAAAATACATCTCATTTTAACAGAATGACACAAAAGTATCTTGAAATACTAAAGAGTAAATTTATTCAATAAAATCTCCATTGGCTTCAACTAAGGCCTCCAGACAACTTTGGAATCTCCTGAAACTCTTCTGGATGGTCTCCTTATTTATGTTGGTTAATGCTACCATAATTCTTGCCTTCAGTTTATCTATGGTGTTGCAAAGAGTTTTGTCAGTTTCTCACTCAACTGTGCCCCACACATAATAATCAAGGGGGTTGCAATCTGGTGGCCAGATGTAAGGGGGTTGCAGAAATTGTCTGACAGGTATGACTGGATTCTCCTGCTTGTGTGGATGATGCAGAATTCTATTGCAAGACATAGGGTCTTCTAGCAGTCACCCTCTTGACCCAGGGCAGCAATACCTCCTCAAGGCACTTGATGTAAGACTCCATGTTGAGTCTAAGGCCCTCACCAACAAATTCAGGAGTTATTTTCTTATCAGAATGAGTTTTCTAAGTTGCTGTACCTTCATAATCACCATTAGACTCATCCAACTCTTTCTGAATCCGTTTACTATCCTTAATTCGACACTTTGCTTTTATCTGAAATGTTTTCTAAAGGGGCTTTCCAGCATGAATGCCAAGTAGTAAAGCATTTTTTCAAAACAATCTTTTGGATTTAATTTTTTAATTTGCTCTATTCCATTCACAGATGGGGCCCAACTGACCCTACTATACTGTGCAGTCAATAAAATCAAAAACAAACAATGTGCATGTGCTAAATTAAGAAATGTAAAATGGTGACAATTTACCCATCGCACTCTGGGCAATTGGGTAAATTAAAATTAAATGAAAGATTAGATTACGGAAAAAGATTTTCTTAAATTTTTAAGATTACGAAGTACTTAAAAAGTTCTTCATTATATTCCTTGGTTATCTTTAAACCTCTGTAGAACAATATTAGTTAAAATGTATGTGTCATCGGGCTGTTACAGAGCCGTGAAAAAGCTGTCAACACAAATAAACATGTTACTGTTGGGTTAAAAAATGCATTTCTGCAATATTTTAAAATTAAAGTAAATAATATTTGTTTCAAATCTGATTGGTTATACTTTAAATCAGCTAGTATTCCTTGAATATAGTTTCAGAAAAGTATATTTTATCTTTGGAAGATTTTTTAATAAAGAGATGAAAGATGACTAAAAAATTATTTCAATTAGATTCCTCAACTAGTTTCAGCCAACATGGCCATCATCAGGAGGAAAAAAATTCTGCTTGTTAGTAGCAGTGAACTTGAAAAATGAATGACTTGATGGAGAAAAAAAACTCTTAAATGTAGTTTTTTTTGTTTTTTTTTTTTTATCATGGATTTTTGGTCAGCCCTGGTGTTGGTCAAACAGTCTCTTTTTAAGTTGTTATTTAATATAAAAGCTGGATTCATTTTGCTCTAATTCCCTATATCATTTGTGTGTTTTATTGGTTCCTGGAAAGGGGATGTGTCTCTGTTAAATGTGTGTGTTATTTGGCTCATTAGGGGAGTGAGTATGATGTGTGTAAGTATGTATATTAATATGGGTGTGTGTATAAGTGTGAGGCCTCAACACCTCCACAAGCATGTCTGTCTTGTGTGGCTGAGAAATGTCAGTAGGGCCTGGTTGTGGGGTTATATATTAATTCTATCTATGTTGTTAAATTTGTGATTAAGCCCATCTGGATGGAGCATTTTTAGGCATGGAATCCACTTACTTTCATGGCCTTCTAACATTTTTCTAATGTTATCTGCTCTGAACTTTTCTATTTTCTCAATTATAGTGAATTTGTCATGGGTTTTAAAATTGTGTTTCCGTAGGTGGAAATGTTGTTCTACAGGTAATAATCTTTCATGGGGAGCCGACTTAATTTGATTGCAATAATTATTAATTCTGTAGTGAAAGGGCCATTCAGATTTTCCTATTGTTCCTGGCATAGTGTGCATTCTTGGAGATAAATTATATATATATATATATATATATATATATATATATATATATATATATATATATTTCTTTTTTTTTAATCATTTCATGCCAAACAAAGCAATAAGGCCATTAAAATGCCAGGAGTTGCTGATGTTGAAAAAGAATGAGAAGACTTTAGTGATGAGAAAGGACAATAAAAGAACAGGCTTCAGTGCGACAGTTGCATTTAAATTTTTGAAGATAGTAGTTGGTAGGGTGGCAAGGAAGCAAGAAACCAGAAGAAAGTTTCCCAGATGAAAAAAGAAGCAATTAGAATAGAACTCACATTTGCGTCTAGCTATTTCAACTGTAAGTTAATGAAATCTAGTTGCCAATCTAGTATTAGGATTAAGTTCATGTAGTTGAGTTACTGAGATGAAGAACTGATTAGAGCGATTGGTTTGAAAATATTTACAGAAAAAGCAGAGGGAAGCTATGTCACAGTGGTGAGGAAGTAAGTGACTGAAGTTGAGATGCCAGGTCAGGACCGATAACATTACAAACACGTCTTTGGATTTCTCAGAAATCTCAAGATATATTATACAGGAGCTCCAGACCAGATACGGCAGCAATATTCCATGACCAGATGAATGGTAGATTTCCAAACATATCTATGTATACTTTATACAGACACCTATCTATCTATATCTATATATATCTATATTTATATCTATTTATCTATGTATCTCTCTCTCTATATATATACATATATATATGTGTGTAACTTATATGCTTATATTGTGTATTTTTAGTATACTGTTGTATCTTGCTTAATGTAATATTATTGTCACATTTTTTTTTAATTATTAACAAAACAATATTACATATTAGAAGACATTTTTCATTATCTTCTGCAACATTTTATCTTTCTGCAAAGATCTCAAAGGACTTTCATGTAAAACAAAGTGTGATTTGTTATTATTTATTAAACATACTTTCTAATATTTATTCCATTCACATGCATTAAGGTAATTATGTGTGTATGGGTGTGTGTGTGTATTACCTATATATATTTATTGTATACATCTCTTTATATATATATATATATATATATATATATATATATATATATGCATGTATGTATATATATATAAAATCATTGGTTTATATAAGACATGAATCAAAAAAAAATTTGTGCATTTAATATTTATCTAATATTTATTTCATTTTATGCATTAAGATACATGAATATATGTGTCTATTATATATATATATATATATATATATATATATATATATATATATATATATATATATTTATATATACACATACACACTACATATATATATAGAGAAGGAGAAAAATAGAAATAAAATAGATAAATAGAAATAATTTGTTTATACAAAAAACAAGAATCTTAAAAATGGCTACTGCATTTAATACATATGTAATCACTTAATATACACATATTTATTTGCGTAATTAATTATATATTATATATATATATATATATATATATATATATATATATATATATGCAAAAATTGTCATGTTTAGACATATATATATGTATATGATTCTAAACATATATGATTCATATGTATTATATATATGTATATATGTTTGTGGTGGGGATTTTAGTCTCTGAATTCACTTACATTTTCTAGCTTTGCAATATATAAAGTGATGGCCATTCTATTTTTAATATGGTAATACCTTGCTAAGTTTGTCTGGTCCAAAACCGATGCATTGTCCCTTGCATGCTGTTATATTTTCTCTAAGTGCATTGTACAAATCTATCGTCCAATATCAAGATTAAATATCGCCTAACAATCAAATTACCTAAAAAGGGGGACATATGGTCTATGGAGGATGACTCGGTGGTTTGCAAAGTAGAAGGATTTATAAAAGAGAGTGGGATATTAAGAGAATGAAATGGAAGATTGTGTGGGAGAAGGAGAAGAAAGGGAAAGGGAAACAAATAATGAAAAGGAAAAGGAGAATGTTATAGAAAGAGAAGAAGAGTAATGGAAGTAGAAAGTGATATCAGAAAAAAAATGATGTCTTTCAGGGAGGGAGGGAGGGAGGAAGGAAGGAAAGAAAGAAAGAATTTGAGAAAAGAAAGAAAGAATGGAAAAAAAGAAGGAAAAGAAAAAAAAAAAAGAAAAGAAAAATGGAAAGGAAAGAAAGAAAAGAAAAAAGAAAGAAAAGAAAGAATGGAAGGAAAAAGAAAGGAAAGAAAAAAAGAATGAAAAAAGAAAAAAAAGAATGGAAGGGAAAGAAAGGAAATAAAAAGAAAGAAAGAATGGAAGGGAAAGAAAGGAAAGAAAAAGAAAGAAAGAATGGAAGGGAAAGAAAAAGAAAGAAAGAATGGAAGGGAAAGAAAGGAAAGAAAAAGAAAGAATGGAAGGGAAAGAAAGAAAAAGAATGGAAGGGAAAAAAAAAAAAAGAAAAAAAAGAATGGAAGGAAAGAAAAAGAAAGAAAGAATGGAAGGGAAAAGAAAAAAAAAAGAAAGAAAGGAAGAAAAGAAAAGAAAAGAAAGGAAAAAGAAAAAAGAAAAGGAAAAAGAAGGGAAGGAGGATGAGGGAGAAAAGAAAAGGGAAAGAGAGGAAGGGAAGAAAGAAAGGGAGGGAGTAAAGGAAAGAAAAATAAAGAGAAAAGGAACAAACAAAAGGAAGAGAGGAAGGAAAAGTGTAGGGGAGAGGTTGGAAGTAAGAAAGAAAAAGGAGGAGGAGGAAGGAAGGAAGGAAAATATCAGAGAAAAAAATTACTTTGAACACAAGCAAATGATCAAGAAAGAAAAAGGTTATGTGATGTTAAAATCAGAGGAAAATCTGTGATAACATGGAAAAAATTCATATATATGTATGTATGTATAAATATATACATATATATATATAGAAGAGAGAGAGAAAGAGAGAAAGAGAGGGGGAGAGAGAGAGAGGCAAAAAGTAAAAAAAAATATTTTAGAGATAGGAAAAGCTTGGAATTTAAAAAACAGCAAAAATTATCAGAAAAAAAACATAAACAAAAATAAAAGACTATTGAAAAGAGAGGGAGAAAGAAAAATAGAGAGAGGAGAAAAAAGATGGGAGAAAAAGAATGAATTGGAAATGGTGATCTGAAGAGAAATATAAAAAGAGTTATAAATGAGCGACAGAGAAAATAAGCAGAGAAAGAAAAAGACATGGAAAGAGAGAAAGATAGACTGAAAGAGTAAAGAGAAAGAAATTGATAGAAATAAAAAAAAAACAAAAAAAAAACATGTAAGACAGGGGAAAAACAGAGGAGAAAAAAGACAGAAAGAAAAAGAGACAGGGAGAGTAAAGAAAAAGAAAGAAGAAGAAAAAGAAGCAGGAGGATGAGGTAGAAATGGAAAAAAAAAAAACGAGGGAATGAGAAATTATAACTAGAAACAAAGATGGAGAAAATGAAAGTGAAAGTAAAATTAGGAGAGAGAAAAAAATGTACAAAGAAAAAAAGCAAGTGAAAAGATGACAATGTCGGCCAAGAAGAAGAAGATGAAGAAGAAAGGGTGCCTTAAAATAAGAAAAGGTTGAGACGTCAAAAAGAAGTGAAAACACGATAACAGGATGATCATTTCATAATAACAATGCATGTGCATCTAATGGAAAATTGACGAATGATGTACATGTAGTTTATTCAATTATTTAGAAAGATCTTCACCAGAAAAAAAAAAAAAAGAAAAAGAAGCCAGAAGAGATGTAAAATAAATGCACATTTGCGAAATAAAGTTTTCCATTTGACATAGCAAAGACTTGTATTGAAGAAGTCAGTTTCTCCGCTGGCATATAATGTAATTTGGAAGCATGTCACAATTCAGTTATTGTGTATAGAGTTATCTTTGCTTATTTGTCATACATGATGGTCACAAAGTCGGGGATCAGAATTGTTATTTCTATTGGGCTAAACTGGTCTTCAACTGTGGGTCAAAGAAAAGCCCAAAGAAACTACAAAATTTGTTGATAGGTAGAAGAATCATAAAGGTGTTTTATTCTTGCTGCTAATATATTTTTAATTTCCTTAAATTGGAGATTGGTCATTTCCTTCTGAATTTCTTGGCTAAGAAGTTATCACTTATTATCATTATTATTATTATTACTATCATCATTATTTACCTTATTTATGACTAATAATAATAATAATAATTTATATACAATAATGATATTGGTTTATATATTACAATAATGATGATTAACATATAATAATTATCAAGATTTATATATAATAATAAAATAATAATTGACATAATAATAGAGATAATGGTTTACATATAATAAAATAATAATTTACATATAATAATAATAGTAATTTACATATAATAATGATTGGCTTTGCATATAAAAATGATTATGATTTATATAATAATAATAATAATTTACATGTAATAAAAATAATAATTTACATATAATAATGATTGACATAATAATTTACATATAATAATAATAATTTACATATAATGATGATAATGATTGACATAATGATAATTAATAATTTTACATAAATACAATGATTATGATTTATAAATTATAATAATTATAATAATAATAATTTACATATAATAATAATGCTAATTTACATATAATAATGATTGACATAATAATTTACATATAATAATAATAATAATAATTTACATATAATGATGATAATGATTAACATAATATAATTAATAATTTGCATAAATACAATGATTATGATTTATAAATGATAATAATAATAATAATTTTACATATAATATTGATTGACATAATTTACATATAAAATTATTATGATCTATATATATAATAATAATTACATATAATGATGATAATGATTGACATAATGATAATAATTTGCATAAATATAAAGATTATGATTTATAAATAATAATAATAATAATAATTTACATATAATCAAGATAATAATTTACATATAATAATAATGCTAATTTACATATAATAATGATTGACATAATAATTTATATATAAAATTATTATGATTTATATGTAATAATAATGATAATAATAATAATAGTAATGATAATAATAATGCAGAAAAAGATCCTTAATGGGGTCGATAAAAAGGAGAATATCAACACCTTAGCTATACCCGTAGTAACATACAGCTTCAACATTATTAAATGAAAGTTGAATGACATTAACAGATTAGATGCCAAGACCTGAAAAATGCTTACAAAAAATAAATGAAGATGCACCATCAGAAATCAGATGTTGATAAGATGTACGTACTAAGAAGTTTAGGAGACCAAGTTTGAATCAAACTTGAACTAACTCTAAAAACTACAACAATCGGATTAGAAGCATAACTCACAAAAACCAATGACCCTCTCTTACAAATAGTAAAACACCAAATCCACTCCATCAACAAAGAAGATGCACTCTTCAAAAAACAGCTTAATATACCTGAAAACCTACCAGCAAAAAACAAAGCAAATACCATCTACGCCAAATAAGTAAAACAAAGCAAAACAAATTGGCCAAATGAAATTACAAAAATACTGGGAAGACAAGGCATTGCATAGCAAATACCTAATAAGAACGAAAGAAGCAGATATGGACCAATAGAAAACACATCAGTGGCTGGGGAGAACTGGATCAAAAGCTGAGACAGAAGGTGTAATTATTGCAGCTCGGGACCAAAGCCTCGCAACCAGATCCTATCACTATCACATAATCAAGGCTGGAACTAACCTGAAATGCAGGATCTTTTTTTTTTTTTTTTAAAGCATTACGCCCCAAGCAAGGCATGAAGCCACTAGGATGCAGGGGGTTGTGGAAGATTTGGAGCGAGAGTGGATAGGAGTGATAGAAGAAAGGATAAGGAGAAGGATAGTGGGTAGATCAAGGTAACTGGAGGTGTTGATTGACATTACATTTGAATAGTTGGAGATTATAGCTTTCAGGGAAACAGTAATTGGGAAGGGTGTTCCACTGGCGAGAGGTGCGAGGTATGAAGCTATTGGAGTAGAAGAGACGGTTACATTTAAAAATTTCTATAGTGTAAGGGTGGGAGCGCGATGCCAGCCTCGTAGGGTGCTTGAATTCATGGAGTCTGGGAACTAGTGAAAGCAGCTCATCGGAGCAATTACTATGGAAGTATTTGTAGAAAAGACAGAAAACTGTTGATCATATTATCTCATTATGTCCAGAACTGGCAAAAATGGATATACTAGCAGATATAGCAAAGTAGTGACATATATGCACTGGAAGATATGCAAGAAGCACAAAATCAAATCCACAGTTAGCCAAAATAACAATGTAACTATTCTTTGAGACATGCCAATTCAAACTGACAGGGAAATAAAAGCCAACAGTCCTGATATTATCATAAAAGCCAAGAAATTCATTAAGTGTATGCTTATTGACATAGCAGTAACATTTGAGAGAAACATCTCCATGAAAATTATCAAGAAATTGTCCAAATACAAGGACCTGGAGATCAAGATTAACAGGATATGGGGAATGAAGCCTGTGGCTGTACCAATAGTAATCAGAGCACTGGGCCTCATGAGGAAAGGAATGGACAATTTTACTAACAGTGTCCAAGGTAACATCAACATACAAGTTGCCTAGAAGATCACCCTACTAAGAACATCCCATATACTAAGAAAAGTGCCAATTAAATGACAATTCTCCTATAGGGTCTAAGGACCATAGTTTGGATCCAGTTCTGCAGGATACAAAGCAGGAAACATAGCACACACAAATAATAATAATAATAATAATAATAATAATAATGTGGCATATGGGAACATCAACAATCCCTGTTGTAGTTGGAGCCCTAGGACTGGTTGGAAAGTACAGCCCACACTTTATGAAGGGCTTTATCTATGTAATTTTTTTTTTTTTTTTTTTTGTCAGGGGAAAGTGTCATGATGCCATTTCTAACTTTAGGTCCCTGGGCAGTACCCGGAAAGAAATGTGTAAACGCGAGAAATCAAAGAAAATAAAAATAATAATAATTTGCTTATAATAATAATGATAATGGTTTATATATAACAATAATGATAATTTACATATAATAATGATAATTTACATATAATAATGATAATAATTGACATAATAATAATAATTTGCATATAATAATTATGATGATGGTTTATATATAATAATAATGATTTACATTAATAATGATAATGGTTTATATATAATAATAATAATAATTTATCTACTGTCTTCTTGAATCCTCTTATTTTATAGTTCTTACTCCTTAATAATTTTTCTTTTTCTTATTTTTTCACACTCAGTAACCCCCTCTGCCTTAGTGGCTTTATTGCCTTGCTTGAAGTGAAATGATTAAAAATTTTTTTAAAAAAATCCTCTTCCCAGAAATTCAGTCAAATTTATCCCTAACATTATGAAATTTCCAGTCAGACTAATGTGTTCATCTTTGTTCTTAGTATCCCAATGTTTCAGCCATTGTGCCTTCCAGGCTTCTTCAGGTGTCTGTCAATCCAGATAGCTCTCAGACAATTCAAAACTGAACTCCTTTTTAATTTACAGTGTAGAGAGGTAGTTTCTTCTTGTTTTGCTGTCCATATCAGGAATATCTTGTCTTGCTCTTTTTAGTATTATTCAATTATTACTATTTCTGATTACACTGAGTCTGAGTTTATGCCATCCAGCCCAGGGATTGAACTCACAATGACTGTCACCAAATTTTCAAACCTATGCTTTAATCTTGTAGGTTATTGTCTTGGGAGACAATCCTGAATCTAGAATTTGGATCCTTAAATATAGTGTTTTTATTGCCTTTCTCTGCAGCCACTTCTTTTTGTTTCTAAGGGCTTGATAACTAAATTATTTTATTTACAAAATATATCAACTATTTTTTTAAAAAAATGAACATTTATGAAATAAGTTATTGTTTTTGCAAGAAAATGAAAGCTGAGAAATATTTTCCTGATTTTATTCAGAAGATCTTAACAACTATTGATTAAAATTGTCCTTATCATTATTTGTATTTTATGCAAAGAAGAAAAAAATGGTTGGGACAAAGTGTTTTTATTTCAAGTTCTAAATTAATCTCCCAGGCAAAAAGCTTAAAAACTGATCGATTAATTCACGAAATGAGTCATTTTTATCATCATCTTTAATTCTTGCAAGATTTGTGCCTGCCATAGATTGTCATGGACACAGAAAGTGGAGATCGGAGTTTCAAGTTCAAATTCCAGCCAAGGTGCTGGCTTGTATTTTATTCATCCTCACCTTTTTGGCAATCTTTTAAATTGGTTGTAAATTTGTTTAATTTGGATCTGGCTCAACAGGATACATTACAGGAAACATAACATACACAATAATAATAATAATAATAATGATACTGGTTTATACATAATAATAATGATAATTTACATATAATAATGATAATGATTGGCATAATAATAATTTACTTATAATAATTATTATAATTTATATAATAATAATAATAATTTACATATAATAATAATATTAATGGTTTATATATAATAATAATAATAATTTATCTACTGTCTTCTTGAATCCTCTTATTTTATAGTTCTTACTCCTTAATAATTTATCTTTTTCTTATTTTTTTCACTCTCAGTAACCCCTTCTACCTTAGTGGCTTTATTGCCTTGCTTGGGGTGAAATGATTAAAAAAACTTTTAAAAATCTCCCCTTCCCAGAAATTAAATCAATGCCGAGGTGCTGTTTTGTGTTTTATTCATCATTCACAATTTCTGTAATCTTTTAAGTTGGTTGAAGATTTCTTTAATTTGCTTTTCTTCTTTTAGAACACTTGACATATGGATAGTTTGGTATTGGTATATGATTCTGTATGTGGAATAATCAGTGCCGGAATTGCCATTGTGCTTAGGTGTGCTTAAGCAAAGCCCCCACCCCTGTTGAACAGGGCTGCAAATGAATTGGGGGGGGGACATCTTCCATCCATGCCTGTGTAGGGGCCTCATAACTTTACTAGCACGGGCCTCATTTGTCCTAAATCTGGTGCTGGGAATAGTTGTTAGCTAGCATCAGGGCTAGCATTTCCACCTGTAAAGAACTCCTTGTTATTGAAACCACACCAACACTTCACATAAGATTGTAGTCCAAAGGAAATCTATAGGGTTGGCATAATATATATATATATGTATATATATATATATATATATATATATATGCAAGTTTCATTAAAAACGACTGACAAGGTGCTGTGGTTAAGATTTTTATATCATTTTTCATCTGTTCATATAATTTTTTTTTTTTCCAGGACATAAATTATATAAAAATTGTATGAACAGCACCTCATCATTTTTAATGAAACTTGCATAAAAAAGGGTTGTTGCCCAAATATGCAATATATATATATATATATAAATTTCCAAGAGGATAGAATCCAGGTAGAACTCAATGTCCAGGACAGACTAAGAATATAATATAATATAAAAGGCTCAAATATGCAATATATATATATATATATATATATATATATATATATATATATATATATATATATAATTAATAAATTAATTGATTTAAAATATGGTTTTTTCAATCTACACAGTTCCAACCATGTTTCAAAAATAGAAGCTAAAAAACCCCAATTTCTTTTCTTTTTTTTATTTATATATATATATATATATATATATATATATATATATATATATATATATATATATATATATATATAAATTTCCAAGAGGATAGAATCCAGGTAGAACTCAATGTCCAGGACAGACTAAGAATATAATATAATATAAAAACTCAAACACTAATATTCCATGGTTATAATTTATTATATTGGTAACATAATCACGATCCAAATCATCAGAATTTGTAGGTCTGATGATTTGGATCATGATTATGATTCCAATGTAATAAATTATAACCATGGAATATTAGTGTTTGAGCCTTCATATATATATATATATATATATATAAACATATGTAATCTCCACAAATATCCTTAAATGTCTATAATTGGTAACAGAAGCCATTGGTTTATACCAAGGGCTTCCCATACTTAATACTTCTCGAATTCATTCTTGCATGGTCATGTATGACGTCATGAGCTGCGATGCAATTTCGCTTCCAGCATCTTATATGCAAATGTTTATCGTTGCTTGGAAATCTTCCATGTAAACAGAAACAGACTATCATTACATCTTGTCTGTGTATTGATTAATATATTGTACTGTAATTGTCATCTTTGATAATGGCTTATGTATGCCAAAAGCTTAGATTGGATTACAAAAATATGTATCAATATTGTGATTTTCTTTCTTCGTTTAATGATAATGTTATTAAGCTTATCAGACGTTATGAAAAGAATTTACATAAAATAAATAGACAACACTTGTCTATATTATTTAATGAAACATGTATGAATATATATATATATATATATATATATATATATATTTTCATTCAAATATTGAATAATATAGACAGGTTATGTCTATTTTTATAATAATTTCTAGTTCTATAATCAGCTTCTTGATGTTAAGTTGAAATTCATTAAGGAAGGTGCCATAGTTTTTCTTATTCAAGTATTTTTGATCTCCTCTAAGATCATCATCAGGGTGTATTGCAAAGGCAAATTTATTGTAACTTTTTTTTTTTTTAAGCATTTCACCCCAAGCAAGGTGGGAAGCCACTAGGATACAAGGGGTTACAGGAAATTTAGAGCAAGATCAGATAGGAGTGATAGAAGAAAGGATGAGGGTAGTGGATAGATCAAGGCAACTGGAGATGTCGATTGACATTACACTTGAATAGCTGGAGATTATAGCTCACAGGGAAACAGCAGAAGGGAAGGGAGTTCTACAGGTGAGAGGTGGGAGACATGAAGCTATGAGAGTCGAAGAGATGGCTATATTTAGGAGTTTCGACAGTGAAGGGGTGAGAGCGGGATGCCAGCCTCGTAGGGCACTTGAACTCGTGATGTCTGGGAACCAGCGAATGCAGCTCCTCGGAGCAATTTCCATGAAAGTATTTGTAGAACAGACAGAGGGAGGCGACGGCGTGTCTGTGATCATTGCATCATTGAATAATATTGACATATATCTATTTATTTTTAATCAACTCCTTTCTATTTCTCTAATAAGTTTGGAGAAGATCGAATGTACTTGGGTCAGAAAAAATTACAGTGTCTTCCTTGATGAATTTCAACTTAACATCAAGGGAATATGACCTGCAATAAACCCTGGTGCCAAGTCTGTAGACCCCCCCAGCACTCATGTAGTATTCAAACCACCGGCTCTGAATTGAGACAGTTCAGATCTTATATATTTGCTTTTCTGCCACAAATGTAACAAAAAGAAATTATGATAGAGAAACTGGAACTGTCTTCAGTTCAATAACCATAAAATACCATCAGGAACAATGACAACAATTTCCTTGTCACTGTACACGTCAACCAACCATGTCACAGTGTTGATGACATCAGATGCATGCTTTTACTGTCTTCATTAAACTTTGAAGAAAGATGCAGATCAGAGTTGAAATTTATTTTCAAAATAAATTCAAACATTGAGAGATTATTCAGATAGTATAATTTGGGTTGTATCTTTTCTCTCTCATCTTCTCCCAGATGGCGATTGCTAGTTGTTTTTATTCATGATGGAAGAACTTCAACACTGGGAATTTTAACTTAGCTATTTTATTATCGTCAATGTATACATCTTCTAACTAGCCAGTGGGGTCACTCTTTCCCTGCACTGGGAAGCAGATCCAGACAGACACAAAGGAAACATGTCTACATTGTTTGATTGTTTCAACTCACTGAAAAAACACTTTTTGATATATCTATCATTCTCTTGCTCGTTCAGCCAATCAAAATCAACTTCCTTTGTTTTGTCCTGTATCTGACCTCAAAGGTCAAACTCAGGAAATCTGAGCAGAGATGCACTTCTCTAAAAAATAATAGTCTGCTAAACTATTATTTAACATATGAATATAAAAGCATAATTGCTATCTGCCTTTGCGTCCTGGGTAAGACATTAAACTACGTCCAACAGCAAGGCCTCTGATCAGGAGGTTTTGAGGAGTGTGGAACCACCTCTTAATTGCTGGTGTTCCCAGGTCCACCCTAACCCAGGGTGGTAGCACCTGTTAGGGTCCCAGCTATGGACAAATAGTTAACTATTACCAGCAATACTTTTTTGAAAAAAATTTTTACCAGCGATACAATTTTGAAGGAAATATATTACCAGAAACAGATTTTTGACAAAACAAAATATTACCAACAATAAAAAATTTTGTCGGTATTAAATAACCCATTGAGGTTGATATGCCATAAAACAAAATAAACCAAACCAAAATATCTGCCTTTGAACACCTTTATGAGAGTATATAAAAACATCTTTTTAACAATAATGTGCCAAAATCATTTTTAAGTTAAACTTACAACCCATTAATTTTTTTGAACTTCGACAAAACATGTCATCTTTCCTTGAGTTCAGAATAAAGCTCAAAAAATTAAAGGTTTAACTGAAAAATGTAAATATTACTTTTTTAAATAATATAATAATTTAATATAATTTGCAACTATTATTTATTTTCATTTCATTTATTATATATATTATGATTATTATATTTATTTGAAGTTATATATGTATTGGTTATTATTATTTCTTTCAAGCTTTTCCATAGTTACCAGGTTTTCCTGTATTGATTAATAACTAAACTGAAGATCATTTGTCTTAATTTACTTTCTGTTTTTGCTTACCAAAATTATATTCATTAACTATTCATTTTCTTCTTTCGTTCATTTTTTTTATTAATTGATAGTTTAGGTGTTAGTACTGTCAAAAGAGGAGGCACGGGAGAGTAATGGATAGTGGCTTGGATTGAAGAATCGGGGAGCTGAGTTCAAATTCCAGTCAAATCCATTATATCCACTTACGTGCTAAAGGAAAAGGTGTGAATTCTCTTGTCCCCCAAGCTATGGATAAATAGTAGGATAGACTGTGTTCTGTAGCCTTTGATGGCAACTGGTCTACAGCAGAAAGAAATGGCAGCCTACTGCCTCGTCAGTCATGTACTGAAAGATACATGATTGCCTAAGCGTGTATCATGCATGGCACATAACTGACTGACTATGGGTAAGTAGCAGGACAGATCAGGTTCTATAGCCTTGGATGGCAACTGGTCTACCGCAGAAAGAAATGGCAACCTGCTGCAGGAAAAAATCTGCCTTGTCAGTCATGTATCAAAAGATTGCCTAAGCGTGTATCATGCATGGCACATAACTGACTATGTGTAAATAGCAGGACAGACTGGGTTCTATAGCCTTGGATTACAACTGGTGTACCGCAGAAAGAAATAGCAACCTAATGCAGGAAAAAAAATCTGCCTCAGTCAGTCATGTATTGAAAGATACATGAT
Source organism: Acanthosepion pharaonis (assembly GCA_903632075.3). Classification (NCBI taxonomy): domain Eukaryota; kingdom Metazoa; phylum Mollusca; class Cephalopoda; order Sepiida; family Sepiidae; genus Acanthosepion; species Acanthosepion pharaonis. Next base: position 611,610 of record CAHIKZ030000828.1, on the reverse strand, counting down.
TGCCTAAGCGCGTATCATGCTTGGCACATAACTAATTGACTGACGAAAAGAAAGTATAAATTATTTTATTGTATGCTAAACAAGGACTCCATAATCTCTGACTATTTTAGGCTTAAATCCCAAATTAGATTTTCATTTTTTGTTTCTGCTCTCTGTTTCTAAAATGAACGAAATTTTGATATTTGTGTTTGTTTGTTTGTTTATTTATGTATTATTTCATAATGTGTTTTGCTTTCTGGTGTTTTCTTATTATTTATGAATTATTTCATAATTTGTCTGGCTTTCTAATATTTTCTTATTATTTATGTATTATTTAATAATTTGTCTTGCTTTCTAATTTTTTCTTATTATTTATGTATTATTTCATAATTTGTCTTGCTTTCTAGTGTTTTCTTATTATTTATGTATTATTTCATAATTTGTCTTGCTTTCTAATTTTTTCTTATTATTTATGTATTATTTCATAATTTGTCTTGCTTTCTAATATTTTCTTATTATTTATGTATTATTTCATAATTTGACTTGCTTTCTAGTGTTTTCTTTTCCTAACTTTTTTAATATTTAAAAAAAAAAACGTTTATTCTTTTGGCGCTTGTAAAGCACATAATGGATATAAATGTTTATATGTTCCGAAGCTTGTCATAGCTGAGGGTGATAATGGGGACAAGCTTACACTGTCTATAAAATGATTCTGTGCCATGCATCTGAAATAGCCTCTGTGTCAGTCATTTGGGTCAGTAATCATGGCTAGCTAAGTTTAAGATAAGACAAATTGAAAACCAGCCTTCCTTGTCCCCCACTTTTGGCCTTGTGCCACATTTTTGTATTTTCAAAATTGATGTAATGAATATGCATACACCTGGGTTCCCCCTCACAGTAATATGATTGGCTGGTGTCAACCATAAATACAGACTGATGTGGAGGTACAGGGACGCCTATTGACTATGCCTATTGACTACGCCTATTGTCTACCACTACAACGAGATCCAGTCCCTTATGGTTACCTGCTAGATTGTTCTACTCAGTTACAATAGTCTAAAACCACTTTGCTACTTCAAACCAATATATACCTTTTTGGAACATATCAAAAATAAATATTTCTTGTATCGTCATTTTACAGTTGAAATAGCTGGATGTATCCATAAGTTCTATGCTAACAGTTTCTTCTATCACATTTCTCGCTTGAGGAACTCTCTAATGTCTTCTTGCTTTCCAGTCTAAAATTTAAATGCAATATCAATCATTATTTTCTGTCTTCTTAATTCCTGTTCTTTTAGTGTTCTCTTTCCTTAATAATGTTTTCTTTTTCTCATACTCTCTCTCACTCAGTAACCTTTTGAAACTTTATTGCCTTGCTTGGGGTGAAATGATTAAAAAAAAAAGTGTTAATATAATCTAAAACTTCCATGCATATATCATTATTTTCTTCTTTTCAAGACATATTTAACAGAGAAAAAACAAGTTTTGTTTTGCCTTGTACAACTTGAAAAGCTTAAGAGAAATTTCCAGTAAACTAACAAATTTCTACAATCTGATTCATCTGAAGCTTTCTTGTTTGCTCTATGGGTTTTCACTGGAATAGTTCTTGACTAAAAATCTGTCTCAAACATCATCAACTTTATAATTATTAATCAGGTTGTGTCTCCCTTCAAAATCCACCAATCATTTTTCTGTATCTTTTTCCACCATTTTTTTTCCTCCCAAACTTAAACTCTAACAGGCAACCAGCATTACAACATTATTGAAAGCAGAAGAGAAGGGAGAAAAGAAGACATTGCAGTCATTTAATGATATCTGGGATGCAATTTAGTTGATGGCCACTCTCCGGAACTCTCTCCTAATAGCCTTGAAGTTAATGAGGAGTTGACAGGAAGTGGCATGGTCCACTTATTGAAAATTTGACCAAAGCACAATATCTGCATGACTAATAAGTGATAGTCTCTAACAATCTTAAACACTGCTGCTATAACTACTGCTACTATTGTTGTCATCGTCATCGCTATCATTAATATTAACAACATTATACAATCTAGTGTTTTGTTTTGCTTTAAAATAAGGAAAAAGAAAAAAAAGAAAACCTTATTTGGTTGCAGCAGCAGCAAAAAAAAATAAAAATAACACAACTCTGTGGAAATTCTCCCTGCAGGCACAAATACACAATGGCATTATCGAATGCCTTTCAGTTGGTGTCATGTTAGTAAGAAGAGACCAATAATTAAAATAGAAAATTCATAATGGCTTGCACATTACACAGTTTGTACCAATGAAGCCTGTACAAAACAAAATCGAAATAGATTTGTCATTGCTTTTTATATGCTAGACTATCAAAAGCAATTTACTCAGAATTCTGAGAATATTCTGAAAAATATGAGAATTCTGGGAATATTCCAAGAATATGAGAATTCTTTAAATATCCTGAGAATATTCTGAAAAGTATGAGAATTCTGAGAATATTCTGAAAATATGAGAATTCTGGGAATATTTTGAGAATATTCATGCTGGAATAAAATATTGCAAGCAATATACTCAGAATTCTGAGAATATTCTGAAAATATGAGAATTCTGGGAATATCCTGAGAATATTCTGAAAAATATGACAGTTCTGGGAATATTCTGAGAATATTCATGCTGGAATAAAATATTGAAAGCAATTTACTCAGAATTCTGAGAATATGAGAATTTCTGGGAATATCCTGAGAATATCCACACTGGAGTAAAGTATCGAAAGCAATTTCCTCAGAATTCAATCACCTTTCTGTCATTTTTTTCAAAATATCATTAGCCTTCATAGTCTGAATCCATTCACAATAACAATATGTCAGGATTTTATCATGCAAGCTAATGTGTTCCCAATCAAAATGATATTGATATTACTGGGAAAACTTCCCAGACATATTTACATTAAATATTAATATAAGTTTCTACTAGACATAAAGTGGGGGATCGGTTTTCTATTGTTATTAAGTAATAAACTGTTCACCCAGGAACTATTACATGATATCAGATTTTATTGTGCTAGTCAAAGTGTTCCCAATAAAATTGGTAAGAACCATTTAATGTTAGGAAAATTTCCCAGATATATTTACTTTATTTTTTTAATGTAAGACTCACCAGTGTATAAGACACATCCTTATTTTGAACACAGTTTACTGAGTATCCAATGACAATTGAAATATTGATTATATGGTTACTGACAAAAACTGTATTATGCATTCTGAATGGGGATGTGCAGTTCACATTTGAAATCCATACTATTCTTATAAATAACAAATTCAAGTGAACTAAAGCATTCTTATTTAAACAAAACTTAACAGTTTATAATGTACTAACAGATTCCTAAGCTCCATACCAAAATATAGGATGTTTGGAAAGTCACTATACACTTGTATTTTCGTTAATGTTTCAATATAAAATACAGGGGGAGAATATTAATAAAAATTAGATACAATGTGGAAAGTGATGCCCATTAGCATCAGGAGAAGCTTAGTTTCGTCTTGTTTTGTTTGTGAGTACCACTATCAGTTGCACGCCATTATTTTATATGGGAAGAGTTTTAATTTTTTCTGACATCCTTCTGAGCAGTTCCATGACCAATATCTTACTGTTGCACTAACTTTGGTAATGATTTTCTGGGACTCTGCTGTATACTGTCAGAAATATCCAACAATTTCTAAATAGCTTTGCTGGCCTTCCACAACGTTTGGCATCATCTACTGATTCTGTTTCGCAAAATTGATCAACAAGGTTACAAACTGCATCGCGATGAGGAACAGGCATATCTGAAAATTTATCAGCAAGATGCTATTGCACCAAATCTGTGTATTTACCACCTTCTCGAAATACATCTCCGATGAGAAATATACGTTCTTCAGTTGTTAAAACCATATTGGGGTGAAATCTGAAATATAAAAAATATGATTAGAAAAGTGCACAGTAACTTTCCAAACACCCTGTCCATTTATTTGAAGTTAATCCCCCACTCAGGACACCACAACCATCTCATTGTTCTTAATTTTAACTTATTTTCTTTTTCTTTCTATCTTTTATCTCTATGCTTTTATAGCAACATCTCCGTCTAAACTCTGTCATTTTATTTGCTATCATTTTTGTATTTTAAGTCTTTATTTTTTTTCCTCAATAGGAGTAGACAGATTCCAATATCATCCTGTTCATGCTCCTCCCCAGTCTTTTGAACAGGAACAGAGCTTTATGTCTTCTTTCCTGCTTAGCATTGGGTTTCTGGTTCCATCTAAACTCTACTTCAACTCTATACTTTTAAAATCTCCAGATGGATGCTGAAACTTTATTTACTATCTATTTATTTATTTTTCCTCAATAGGAGTAAATAGGTTTGACCATCATCTGGTTTACACTCCTCCCCAGACTTTTTGAAAAGGAGGAGGGGTTTATCTCTTGTTTCCTGTTTGTAATGTCTTTTCATTCTGTTTCACTCCCAGTAACCTCTTGCATCTTAGTGACATTATCACCTTGCTTGGAGTGAATTGATTAAAAGAAAAAAATAAATAAAAATATATATTCATGTCTTGTACATATCCTACAAACACCCACACACACACACACATACATACATATCTATATATGAAAAAAGATTAAAGAAAAACTGAAGGACTTTATCAAGGCAAATGTGGCTTGATATTTACCTTGATAAAGTCTCTCTAAGGACAAAATGTATTGACTAAGATAAGTTTTCCTTTTGTCTTTTTTTCATATTGTTGTTTCACAGGTATACTCTATCTGATATTTTTACACATACATATACCATATATACTTGCATGTCATGCAACTTTTGAAGATCTAATTTTGAAGCTAATTTTAAGATATACATGAGATATAAAACTAACATATGTACTGCTGGTCCTGGCTATACCAATAACCTGACTATATATCCATTTCTTTTCTTTTTATGTGCCATGTCCTCTCGGGACGTAGGCGATCATGGCTCTCCACCTCCCTCTATCCCTTGAAGCACTTATCAAGTTCCTTCCCTCTGCCATCTCCCCCCAGACCATGTTCTGTCATCCACTTGCTCAAGCCCGTTGGGTATGTCATGCGTTGTTTCTCCTTGTCTCTCTTTCCCTCTATTTTACCTGTGAGTATCAGATTCTCCAGGCCCTCCTTCCTCATTATATGTCCCAGGAACTTCAGCTGCCTCTTCCTGATGTTAAGTATAAGCCTCCTCCTTATTTGCAACATCTCTAAGACATCGTTGCTCACGCACTCAGTACATGATATCCTTAACATCCTTCTGTAGCACCACATCTCCATTGCCTCGAGTCCTTTCTTCATCTTTGAGGAAATCATCCAACATTTGCTGCCGTAAAGGACAAATGTCACATAACAGCTCTGTATTCTTTTCTTCATTACCAAAGAAATCCTCCTGTCTTGTAATACTCTTCCCAGCTTTTGGAATGCATCCTTGGCCATCCCAATACGTTTACTAATCTCAGTGCCGCACTTACCATCCTCTGTCAAAATGCTTCCCAGATATTTAAACTTCCGCGTCTGCTTGATTCTGGTGTTCCCAACATGCAAATCGCATTTCAGGCTCATCCTTTTACTAATGACCATGCATTCTATCTTCTTGTAGTTTATACTTAGTCCCTTCTTCACACTCTCTGCTGCTACCTTCTGTTTTGTTCCTGTCTTGAAAAAGTCCACATTGGATGAAACGCGTTGACTAATAATACAGTTTTCTTATTGTCTTTTACCTTTATACATATTGTCTTTTTCTACAGTTTAACTCTGAGAAATATTTCATACATATATATATATATATATATATATATGGTATAGATATATATTATAAATAACTTTGTTGCATAGGATACAAACAGAATTCGACATTAAATTTTATGGTAAAAAAAGTGTTTTTCCATGCACGAAAAACAGCACTTAAAATATTGATATAGGTTTCTACTGGACATAATGTGGGAGATTGGTTCTCTAATAAGTAAAAGAATGATCCTGCACTAAGTTGTTGCATTACGAGTATGTAAGATTTTCTTATGCGAGTCAATGTTTTCACAATAAAATTGGTATTAACCAACTGATGGTGGGAAAATTTTCAAGATAAATAGTAATATGTTTCTATGCCACATAAAGTGGGGGATCAGTTTTCAATTGTTATTAAGTAAAACAGGGGTCCCTCAACCATTTATTGCATTAAGAGTATGCAAAATTTTATTAAGCAAGTCAATGTTTTCACAATAAAAAAAAGACACCATGATGCAATTCATTCTACCAGTAATTTGGAACTCAGCATGCTTTATTGCTTGGCATTCATGCCAGAAGCTCCAATACAAACATTTCAGAGTGTTTTGGTGTCAATCTGAGGACAGGGCAGAGGATTTGGAAAGATTTGGATGAGTCTAATGTTGATTATGAAGGTACAGTAGCTTGGAAAACTTACTCTGATCATTCTAATAGCTCCCAAATTTGTTAGTGAGGGCCTCAGACTTAACACAGAGGCCTACGTCAAGTGTTTTGAGGAGGTAGTGCTGACCTGGCTCAAGAACGTGACTGCTGGATGACCCTATGTCTGGCAACAGGACTCTGCACCATGCCACACAAGCAGGAGAACCCAGTCAGGCCTGTCAGACAATTTCTGCGACCACATCACCACTTATATCTGGCCACCTAACTCCCCAGACTGCAACCCACTAGATTATTATGTGAGGAATAACAAAACTCCTTGTAACACCAAAGATGAACTGAAGGCAATGATTACGGCAACATTCACCAACTTAAACAAGGTGACCATCTAAAAGAGTTACAGGAGATTCCAAAGTTGTCTGGAGGCCTTGGTTGAAGCCAATGGCTATTTTATTGAATAAATTTACTATTTAGTATTTCAAGATATTTTTGTGTAATTTTGGTAAATATATCTATTAAAATGAGATGTCAGTGTTATTTTTCTTTTCTGCATAATTTAGAGGACAATTTATCCATCGCACCTTGTATATTGTGGGTATAGAGGATGGTAAGGTAAATGTATCTCTACTAGACATTCCATTATTATAAAATAACTAGTTTTCAGTTTTTGATGCCAACATAGAACCTCACCAGAATTTGTATAATATTGATTTTTCAAGAACAAATACAAAAGTAAAATGCACTGTTTAATAAAAAAAAAAATCTGTTTAATAAAAAATTACCAATGAGTAGAAAATAGATAATTCACTTTCAACAACATACCTAGGGATATCATTATGTGCATCCTTTGGTATGATGATAAACTACATCCAGCAGCAAGGCCCTGATTGGGAAGTTTTGAGGATCGCAGAACCAACTCTTAATTGCTGTGATACCCAGGTCAACCCTGACCTGGAGTGGTAGCACTTTTTAGGGTCTCAACTATGGGCAAATAGTTAACCTCCAAATTGGGGTCAAAACACGATAGAAATATAGTAAAAACACCAGCAATACATTTTCATTACCAACAATAAATTTTTGTAACAAACAAAAAGCCAGCAACACATTTTTGAAAAAAATATTACCAGCAACGCCTTTATCCACTGTGCCATGTGTCCTCAAGGACGTTGGTTAGATCCAGTGACAGACCCAAAGAGTGTGAGTTCAATACCCGGTTAAGGCAGTGGAAAACTTTCAGAGGGAAAATTAGCAGGAGATAACTGATAAATGACATCCATCAAACATGGCACGTGGAACTAGAACAGTCTACCCCAGTGAGCGAAATAAAGGGTTCAGTTCAAAATTCCAACCACCTGAAGAAGGCCGGAGCATACAACAGCTGAAACGTTGTGACAAATATGGCGACAAAGATGAGGACAATAGTCCAACTAATGTAAAGAAAAACATTATTAAGAAGAGAGAACAATAAAAGATGAGTAATCAAGAAGACAGTAGATAACAATTGACATTGGATTTAAATTTTTGAAGATCAAAGTTGACTGGGAAGTATGAAGCCAGAAGAGAGTTCCACAGGCAAGAAATGTGAGAAAATAAACTGTTAGCAAAGAACTTATGGTTACATCTAGCCAATTCAGTTATAAAATGATGAGGCCTTTCTGTTTTTATTTCAGAGTGACAAGTGTAGTCCTGAATGGCACAACACCTGACACTGTAGGAACATGTAGCAATCCATGGTACAAGTGCACAGATCATGGCATATGCTTCAGTAGATGCCAGAAAACATCAGAAATTATATGGGATCTGTTGTAAATATGCAGAGAAATGGTTTTCCTTCAACATGAAGTTGGAAGAAAATGTACTTAAGGTACAGGAAATATTTAAGGATGTACCCAAATGATTACAAACACCTGGTGCCTATGTAGAATTTTAACATTGTAATGCCCTTGTGTCTTACCATTCTATTATTATACTGTTCAAAATAAAACATGTTTTTTGAAAATCTACCAATAAAGTTATTAACAATCTATCTTACATATCTATGTCTATCTCCCATGCATAAAATACTGCTGCCACATATGGTCCAGTGCCCCTGATATATATTTAGAGATTCTTGATAAAATCTAAAGAAGAATCTGCAGTGTTATTGGTCCTGACCTGGCATCTTGGCTTCACGCACTTTCCCACCTTCATAAAATTGCTTCCCTTTGCCTTTTCTATAAATAGTTTCATGGTAATTGTTTTGGATGAGTTCTTCATCATGGTGCCTAGACTTCCTGAATTTAAGCACAGTACTAGATTGGCAACAAAGTCTCATCAATTTTATAGTTGAATTGGTTAGAGGTAAAAGTTTCTTTTCTCACACTTCTCACTTGTGGAATTCTTTTTCAGCTCTGTGCTTTCCATTAAACTTTCATCTTAAAAAATTTAAATGCAATGTCAATCATTATGCACTGTCTTTCTGGTTACGCTTCTATTGTTCTCGCTCCTTAGTAATATTTCTGTTTTCTAATTCTTTCACACATGGTAACACCCTTGTGTCTTAGTGGCTTTACTGTCTTGCTTGGGGTACATTAAATTAAAAAAAAATTTCTCATCCAAGAAATTCAAAACAAATATTTCTATTGTTATGCAAAATAATTTTAATGAATAAAAGAGAGAAGGTTATTTAAAGTAAAAGCATATTTTTAACAATTTTTGGGAGGTAATAGTTATATGTCTTACTGCTTAACCCATAGCTGGGGAGAGAATAAGTGTTTTCATACGTTTGCTAAAGGTGCGTTAATATAACAAGCCCGACTGAAACTGGAACTCGGATTTCTCCTTCTGAGTTCTTATCCATTACACCACCTGCACATCCAAGATTGCAGCACCTGGTATTTCCAAGTGGTCACCCATCTAGGTATTGACCAGGAGCGGCATTGCTTAACTTTAGTGATCAGATGAGAACTGATGTTTCAAAATGATTTGGTCATAATCCAAAATTGAATGGGAAGTGCAAAACAGAAAAAAGGCCAATCTAAAAAGCAAAAGATCAGATTGAAGAAGGAAAATAAAAAGAAGTGGCAAATGGGAGAAAGAGAAATGTAATGAAAAATAAAGAAGGAGAAAGAAATGTAGGAAAATATAAAAAGGAAAAAGAGAAGAAGAAACAGTAGATGACATGAAGAAGAGTGAAGGTTATAAAATGGAATGAGTATGAACAAGAAGAGGTAAAAACAAAAATAAAATGAAGAAGAAACTTAACATGAAGACGTGAGTAATGAATGAAAATAAAGAAGTGAGTACTGAATGAAAAGAATAAAGAAAAGATGAGGTGAGTACTGAATGAAAAAAATAAAGAAAAGATGATGAGAGTAATGAATGAAAATGAAGATGTGAGTACTGAATGAGAAAAAATAAAGAAAAGATGATGTGAGTACTGAATGAAAATGAAGATGTGAGTACTGAATGAAAAAATAAAATCAAAAGATGATGATGAGTAATGAATGAAAATGAAGATGTGAGTACTGAATGAAAAAAATAAAGAAAGATGATGTGAGTAATGAATGAAAATGAAGATGTGAGTACTGAATGAAAAAAAAAAAAAAGATGATGTGAGTAATGAATGAAAAAGAAAATGTACCGAATGAAAATGAAGATGTGAGTACTGAATGAAAAAATAAAGAAAAGATGATGTGAGTACTGAATGAAAATGAAGATGTGAGTACTGAATGAAAATATAAAGAAAAGATGATGTGAGTAATGAATGAAAATGGAGTACTGAATGAAAAAAATAAAGAAAAGATGATGTGAGTACTGAATGAAAATGAAGATGTGAGTACAGAATGAAAAAATAAAGAAAAGATGATGTGAGTACTGAATGAAAATGAAGATGTAGTACTGAATGAAAAAAAAAATAAAGAAAAGATGATGTGAGTAATGAATGAAAATGAAGATGAGTACTGAATGAAAAAAAAAAAAAAAAAGATGATGTGAGTAATGAATGAAAATGAAGATGTGAGTACTGAATGAAAAAATAAAGAAAAAGATGATGTGAGTAATGAATGAAGATGTGAGTACTGAATGAAAAAAATAAAAGAAAAAGATGATGTGAGTAATGAATGAAAATGGAGTACTGAATGAAAAAAATAAAGAAAAGATGATGTGAGTAATGAATGAAAATGGAGTACTGAATGAAAAAAATAAAGAAAAGATGATGTGAGTAATGAATGAAAATGAAGATGTGAGTACTGAATGAAAAAAATAAAGAAAAGATGATGTGAGTAATGAATGAAAATGGAGTACTGAATGAAAAAAAATAAAGAAAAAGATGATGTGAGTAATGAATGAAAATGAAGATGTGAGTACTGAATGAAAAAAAAAAAGAAAAGATGATGTGAGTAATGAATGAAAATGAAGATGAGTACTGAATGAAAAAATAAAAAGAAAAGATGATGTGAGTAATGAATGAAAATGAAGATGTGAGTACTGAATGAAAAAAATAAAGAAAAGATGATGTGAGTAATGAATGAAAATGAAGATGTGAGTACTGAATGAAAAAAATAAAGAAAAGATGATGTGAGTAATGAATGAAAATGGAGTACTGAATGAAAAAAATAAAGAAAAGATGATGTGAGTAATGAATGAAAATGGAGTACTGAATGAAAAAAATAAAGAAAAGATGATGTGAGTAATGAATGAAAATGGAGTACTGAATGAAAAAATAAAGAAAAGATGATGTGAGTAATGGATGAAAATGGAGTACTGAATGAAAAAATAAAGAAAAGATGATGTGAGTAATGAATGAAAATGGAGTACTGAATGAAAAAAAAAAAGAAAAGATGATGTGAGTAATGAATGAAAATGGAGTACTGAATGAAAAAATAAAAAGAAAAGATGATGTGAGTAATGAATGAAAATGAAGATGTGAGTACTGAATGAAAATGAAAAGATGTGAGTACTGAATGAAAAAATAAAGAAAAGATGATGTGAGTACTGAATGAAAATGAAGATGAATGATACTGAATGAAAAAAATAAAAAGAAAAGATGATGTGAGTAATGAATGAAAATGAAGATGTGAGTACTGAATGAAAAAAATAAAAAAAAAGATGATGAGTAATGAATGAAGATGTGAGTACTGAATGAAAAAAAAAAAGAAAAGATGATGTGAGTAATGAATGAAAATGGAGTACTGAATGAAAAAATAAAGAAAAGATGATGATGAGTAATGAATGAAAATGGAGTACTGAATGAAAAAAATAAAGAAAAGATGATGTGAGTAATGAATGAAAATGGAGTACTGAATGAAAAAAATAAAGAAAAGATGATGTGAGTAATGAATGAAAATGGAGTACTGAATGAAAAAAATAAAGAAAAGATGATGTGAGTAATGAATGAAAATGAAGATGTGAGTACTGAATGAAAAAAAAAAAAAAGAAAAGATGATGTGAGTAATGAATGAAAATGGAGTACTGAATGAAAAAAAATAAAAAGAAAAGATGATGTGAGTAATGAATGAAAATGAAGATGTGTACTGAATGAAAAAAAAAAGAAAAGATGATGTGAGTAATGAATGAAAATGAAGATGTGAGTACTGAATGAAAAAAAATAAAGAAAAGATGATGTGAGTAATGAATGAAAATGAAGATGTGAGTACTGAATGAAAAAATAAAAAAAAAAGATGATGTGAGTAATGAATGAAAATGAAGATGTGAGTACTGAATGAAAAAATAAAGAAAAGATGATGTGAGTAATGAATGAAAATGAAGATGTGAGTACTGAATGAAAAAAAAAATAAAAGAAAAGATGATGTGAGTAATGAATGAAAATGGAGTACTGAATGAAAAAAAAAAAAAAAAAAATGATGTGAGTAATGAATGAAAATGGAGTACTGAATGAAAAAAAAAAAAAAAAAAAGATGATGTGAGTAATGAATGAAAATGGAGTACTGAATGAAAAAAATAAAAAGAAAAGATGATGTGAGTAATGAATGAAAATGAAGATGTGAGTACTGAATAAAAATGAAGATGTGAGTACTGAATGAAAAAAATAAAGAAAAGATGATGTGAGTACTGAATGAAAATGAAGATGTGAGTACTGAATGAAAAAAATAAAGAAAAGATGATGTGAGTAATGAATGAAAATGAAGATGTGAGTACTGAATGAAAAAATAAAAGATGATGTGAGTACTGAATGAAAATGAAGATGTGAGTACTGAATGAAAAAAATAAAAAAAAGATGATGTGAGTACTGAATGAAAATGAAGATGTGAAAATGTACTGAATGAAAAAATAAAGAAAAGATGATGTGAGTACTGAATGAAAATGAAGATGTAGTACTGAATGAAAAAATAAAGAAAAGATGATGTGAGTAATGAATGAAAATGGAGTACTGAATGAAAAAATAAAGAAAAGATGATGTGAAAAACTGAATGAAAAAAAAAAAGAAAAGATGATGTGAGTAATGAATGAAAATGAAGATGTGAGTACTGAATGAAAAAATAAAAGAAAAGATGATGTGAGTAATGAATGAAAATGAAGATGTGAGTACTGAATGAAAAAAATAAAAAAAAAAGATGATGTGAGTAATGAATGAAAATGAAGATGTGAGTACTGAATGAAAATGAAGATGTGAGTACTGAATGAAAAAAATAAAGAAAAGATGATGTGAGTAATGAATGAAAATGAAGATGTGAGTACTGAATGAAAAAAAAAATAAAAAGAAAAGATGATGTGAGTAATGAATGAAAATGAAGATGTGAGTACTGAATGAAAAAATAAAGAAAAGATGATGTGAGTAATGAATGAAAATGGAGTACTGAATGAAAAAATAAAAAAAAAGATGATGTGAGTAATGAATGAAAATGGAGTACTGAATGAAAAAATAAAGAAAAATGATGTGAGTAATGAATGAAAATGGAGTACTGAATGAAAAAAATAAAGAAAAGATGATGTGAGTAATGAATGAAAATGAAGATGTGAGTACTGAATGAAAAAAATAAAGAAAAGATGATGTGAGTAATGAATGAAAATGAAGATGTGAGTACTGAATGAAAAAAATAAAGATGATGTGAGTACTGAATGAAAATGAAGATGTGAGTACTGAATGAAAAAAATAAAGAAAAGATGATGTGAGTACTGAATGAAAATGAAGATGTGAGTACTGAATGAAAAAAATAAAGAAAAGATGATGTGAGTACTGAATGAAAATGAAGATGTGAGTACTGAATGAAAAAAATAAAGAAAAGATGATGTGAGTAATGAATGAAAATGGAGTACTGAATGAAAAAAATAAAGAAAAGATGATGTGAGTACTGAATGAAAAAAATAAAGAAAAGATGATGTGAGTAATGAATGAAAATGAAGATGTGAGTACTGAATGAAAAAAATAAAGAAAAGATGATGTGAGTAATGAATGAAAATGAAGATGTGAGTACTGAATGAAAAAAATAAAGAAAAGATGATGTGAGTAATGAATGAAAATGAAGATGTGAGTACTGAATGAAAATGAAGATGTGAGTACTGAATGAAAAAAATAAAGAAAAGATGATGTGAGTAATGAATGAAAATGAAGATGTGAGTACTGAATGAAAAAAATAAAGAAAAGATGATGTGAGTAATGAATGAAAATGAAGATGTGAGTACTGAATGAAAAAAATAAAGAAAAGATGATGTGAGTAATGAATGAAAATGAAGATGTGAGTACTGAATGAAAAAAATAAAGAAAAAAAGATGATGTGTAAATGAATGAAAATGGAGTACTGAATGAAAAAAAATAAAGAAAAGATGATGTGAGTAATGAATGAAAATGGAACTGAATGAAAAAAAATAAAGAAAAGATGATGTGAGTAATGAATGAAAATGAAGATGTGAGTACTGAATGAAAAAAATAAAAAAAAAGATGATGTGAGTAATGAATGAAAATGGAGTACTGAATGAAAAAAAAAAGAAAAAAAGATGATGTGAGTACTGAATGAAAATGAAGATGTGAGTACTGAATGAAAAAAATAAAAGAAAAAGATGATGTGAGTAATGAATGAAAATGGAGTACTGAATGAAAAAAATAAAAAAAAAAGTGATGTGAGTAATGAATGAAAATGAAGATGTAGTACTGAATGAAAAAACAAAGAAAAGATAAGGTGATAAGGCGAATAATCCAAAAAGAAAAGTTAAAAGAATTAAAAGAAAGATGAAGAAAAATTTTAAAAAAAGAGAAGAAATTTGTTTCCATAAGAGATATTAATTCCTTCAGAAGATTAACCCAGATTTTTTTTTATTTTATTTGATTATATTTTAGGAATATTTTTTACTTTTATTTTTAGAACTTTTTGGCCAGTCCTATTAATCTGCTATGTGTGTGTGTGTGTGTGTGTGTGTGTTTTACTTTGGATAAAAGAATTGAGAGAAAAGAAGACGTCTGTCAAAGAGGATTCTTTAACATTTCTTTGTTTTTGTTTTTTTTCCCACTTCTTTCCCCAAGTTTCTGAGCAATTTCATTCATGCTCGAATGGGTCTGCAATTACTAAAAAGAAAATTACATTGAAGAATATGACACCACATCACTAACAATAAACAGATCATTGTGAAAGTGAGGTAATTCTCCAGCTTTTTAAACCATAAGTTCATTACCTCATATTTTTCTCTCTACCCGTCTCTCTCTCTGTTTTTCAAACTATCTTAATACCTTCAGTTAATACTTAGAAGAGTTTTTTTTTAATATTTTTATAATTGTAGCAATTTTTTTATGTCATGAACACTTTTTTATCATTTGTTATTTTTTTTTCTTTTTCATATTTCATACTTGAAGAGATTTTGTGGTTTTTCATTTCCAATATTATTGTTTATTCAGTAAGCGTTACTTTATTTAGTTTTTCTATTTGTATTTTGCTATCACTCTATATTTTTAAGGTTGTTGATGCAATGTAGATTCTGTTTTTATCTATTTATTCCCTTTTCTCGTATTTTTCAAATCTATTTTCAGATTCTGTAATTACAGATAAACGATTGCAATAATTTTTTTCTTAAGTATTTACTTTCAAAATAAAAGGGGGAAGAAAATAAATAGAAGATTTCTCTCACAGACTCACACAAAGGTATAAATTTCACACAAAGACATTATAAATTTCACACAAGGGCATCATAAATTTCACATGGGGAAATTATAAATTTCACATGGGGAAATTATAAATTTCACACAAGGGCGTTATAACTTTTGCACAAGGGCATTATAAATTTCACACAAGGTCAGTGCTGGATTTACTATTGTGCTTAAGTACAGGGCTGTTGAGATGTTGTGAGGTTCCCGCGTGTCGGTGTATGAATCAAGACAAACACAGTTGTAGAGGAAAATACTGGTATATTCATAAAAGCAATTAACAATAGAGTGATTAGTAGAACGAAGGTTGGTTAGTACGAAACAATATCCAAAGTCTATATTCCAACGGTATGTACCGGGTAAGATTATCTGGACTGCTAACGCTGACTCTCTCTCTAAGGCTCTGTCACTCTCTCTCCAGAGCTGACTTATATAAGAGGGACCAGTCCATTACTAGTTAGAAGGTGGGTGCGCCCCAACAAGGGCCCTGTTGGCCAAGGGAGCAGCATCTTCCTTCCATGCCTGTCTAGGCATGCTGAGCTTAATTCCTTCAGGGCCCAAGAAAGGGACCTTATAACTTAACTAGCACAAGGCCTCATTTGTCCTAAATGTGGCATTGCACAAGGGCATTATAACTTTCACACAAGGATGTTATTAATTTCACACAAGGGCATTATAAATTTCACACAAAGACATTATAAATTTCGCACAAGAGCATTATAAATTTCATACAAGGGGCCTACAGCAATAGCAATAGAAACACTGATTCCTGTATGATCACTGAAGTTAAGCATTGTCAATACAGGTCAGTACCTGAACGGGTGACCGCTTGGGAATACCAGGTACTGTAAGCTTGGATGTAATGGATGATGGCATTATCACATTGAAACACTAGTTCTCATGCAATCACCAAAGTTAAGCAACATTGAACTTGGTCAGTACCTAGATGGGTGACCACTTAGGAAGACTTAGTACTGTAAGCTTGGATGTAATGTATGATGGCATTATCACATTGAAACACTGGTTCTCATACAATCAACAAAGTTAAGCAACATTGAGCCTGGTCAGTACCTGGATGGGTGACTGCTTGGGAATACCAGGTGTTATAAGCTTGGATGTGTAGGTGGTATAATAGATAGCAGATTGAAATTGGAAATCAATGAGCCAAATTCCCATTCTAATCATGTTTGTTATATTCACATACATCCAATTACCCTTGAGAAAGTAATGAATACACCGCTTCCCCCCAGCTATGGGTTAATTAGTAGGATTTGTATCATTATATCATTATTGTCTACAATAAATTCTAATAATATAAAAATATTTTTTGTCATTAAATCACCTGCAAAAGCTGTAAAAAAAACAAGTCAATCCACCAATTCACACAAGGCAATTATCAATTTCACTGACATGACACTTCCATAGGGAATCTCAGCTAGTGCTTAGACTTATATAGCAAACACTACTAAGGGAGGTTAAACAATGTATTCCAAAAGCTAAACAAAGTATTAAGAAAGAGGAGAATTTAGCTAGAAGTAAAGAAAAAAAAGTGTTGAACTGCAATATAATATCTAATCTTCTATATGACAGTGAATGTTGAACAATTTATTCATGCCTTTAATAAGCTAAGCAAAGTATTAAGAGATAGGTAAATGTCATTTGCAACAAAAAAAGAGTAATGAACTATGATGTCATATTTGATCTTCTATATGACAGTGAATGTGGGACAATTTCCTCACAGATGATAAAGAGTTTTGAAATGACAGATGTGGATCTGCTACTATATAAACTTTGAAAAGATTATTGAGTCTACAATTAACTGTACTGTAGGGCTGTAGAGTTCATGATTTTTTGACTGAGGTCAAATAAAGGAGGTCAAAGTGTAATTAGGATTGAAAGAAGAAAATGTTAAAGAACAGTGAATCTAAAGGAGCTTTTTTATTTTTATTTTTTTTTTACAGTAAGGTTTCATCCTGTACAAGGCCCGTGAGCCACTCAAAGTAGATGGTTATGTTAAGGGGTAGTTTATATGGATAAGAGGCGAAGATAATGGTTATCTTTAGACTTGAACAGGTTAAGATTATAGTGATTAGGGAAATATCCTCTTGGGAGTCTGTTCCACAGGGCAGTGGTTCCTGGGAAGGAGCTTACTTTTTTCCTTAAGATCACTATTACTGTATATTCTGTTCACTCCCTCAGCAATAATTAGAATTTTAATAAAACCCAAATATATGAAAGTGAACTTATGCATTTTCTTTATTCTTTGAAAATTTACAACAAAAACATTAAGTATTATTTATATATTAGATTGTTTTTTGCATGAATAATTCTGTATATACAACATTATAAAAATATGCAAACTATTACAATGCAATATTTATTATTCACCAATTTATAAAGAAATAAATAGGAAAAAAAATTTTATTCATAAATTTGTAAAAATATACTAAATTATACAAATATATGAGACAACTATAATTTAAATCTTTATTCACACTATTTACATTATTCGGAATATTGTCCTCATCTTTGTTGCCATATTTGTCACAACATTTCGGCTGATGTATGCTCTGGCCTTCTTCAGGTGGTTGGAATGTCGAATTGAACCCTTTATTTCGCTCACTGGAGTAGACTGTTCTAGTTCCACGTGCCATGTCTAATGGATGTTAGTTATCCGTTATCTCCTGTTAATTCCCCTCTTCAAGTTTTCCACTGCATTAACCAAGTATTGAACTCACACTCTTTGGGTCCTGTCACTGGATCTAACCAACACCTTTATCCTTGAGGACACATGGCACAGTGGATAAAGGTGTTGGTTAGATTACAGTGGAGTAATGGATAGCGGCTCGGATTGAGGAATCGGAGAGCTGAGTTCAAATTCCAGTCAAATCCATTGCATTCACTTATATGGTAATACTCTTGGGAAAGGTATGAATCCTCTTCTTCTTCCCCCAGATATGGGTAAATAGCAGGACAGACCAGGTTCTATAGCCTTGGATGGCAACTGTTCTACCACAGAAAGAAATGGGAACCTACTGTGGGGAAAATATCTGCCTCGTCAGTCATGTATCTTTCGATACATGATAGCCTAAACATGTATCATGTATGGCACATAACTGGCTGACCATGAATGGCCCCCAAACCTTAAACAAAGTGAACTTTATCGTAAAAATAACTTGGTTCACATATCTTAATAATGCTGTAAATTTTTATAAATTTTTAAATAAAAAAAATTTCTTTTCAAATTCATTTCTTTATAAAAAAAAATGAATAATATATAAATTGTTAATAATAAATATCATATTGTTCTTCAATCAAATATTTTTATAATCTTGTAAATAAACTTTGCTCTGGGAGTCTTGGTAGTATACAGTAATAGTGATGTCAATAGAAAAACTGACATTGTGAAACACCATTTTTGAGGGAGCACAAAATTTAAACTTTGGCCAATATTTAATAGTGACATATTTAGTGTTGATATTTAACTGTAATATTTACACATATGATTTAGTGTTATGATATTTATTTGTACGTTATATGTCAATGATATTTGCTGGTGAGATACTTACCTAGTTGTGAGGTATCCACTCATGTTATTTAAAGTGTAATATTTACTGATGGAATACTTAGCTAGTTGTGCGGTATCTTGAAGTGTAATATTTACTGATGACATTTTGTGATATTTACTGATGGGATACTTACCTCATCATGAAGTATCTACTAATGACATTATATTTATTATTTACTAATAATATTTACTATAATATTGGCTTGTTATAATTACATAAATAAAAATTTTAGATTGAGTATATCTATAAAAGGACAATATCAAAAAAGACGAAAGGAAAACTTATCTTAGCCAATACGTTTCGTCCTCTGAGGGATGCAAATGTAAGGATTTTATTTTGTGACATGTATTTATATACAAGAGCAAAAATGTTATTGGTTTTTCAAAATTATTGGTATACAAGTGCTCATGAATATTCATCAGGTTGGCAGAAAAGACAAGCAAGTTCATGTACATAAACTGATATAGATTTTGTAAAACCATTTCACTAGAATATATTTTTTAGTCCCCACACCATGGTGCTTGCTCCTAAGAAACATTTATGTCAAATACTAAAATCATATTGCTTATATAATTGGTACAAAATTTACAAGCAGTAAGAATGGCTAATCTGATTACGAGGATTTTTTTAAAGATGTTAAATACAAACCCTCAATAACCAGTCTATATCTCTAAGCTGCACCTATAAGTAGTTGTAAGTGGACATAAATATTTGTTTTCAAAAGTAAGATTATGCTTCTTATACTGACATATCAAAGTCAGACAATTGGTGCTTTGTATTTTGAAGGAAACCACATTGTGTGTCATTGACTTTTCATGTGGCTGGAAGACATCTAGAGAGAAGTTGAGCCATTGCTGCCTGCAGTTTTCTTTTTCTTTTTTACAGTAAGATTCACCCTGTACAAGATCCAGGAGGCCACTTGAAGTAGAGGGTCATGTTAAGTGGTAGGACGGGAAGATAACATTTGACTCTAGACTGGAACAGGTTGAGATTGTAGTGATCAGGGAAACATCCTCTTCCTGCAAACCACTGCTCTGTGATTTGCAGGAAGAAGCTGAGTGGAACTTACTTCTCACCAATGGAATACAGAGTGGGTGTGGGTGGTTTACAACTATGTAAGTGGTATGGCAGGTCCTAGCCATGAAGGTCAGACCTGGCAGAACTGAAGAATGTAGTTCGGCCAAGCGCTTTCCATTTTTTTTTTTTTTTTTTTTAAGCATTACGCCCCGAGCAAGGTGTGAAGCCACTAGGATGCAGGGGGTTGCAGAAGATTTGGAGCAAGAGCAGATAGGAGTGATAGAAGAAAGAATGAGGAGAAGGATAGTGGGTAGATCAAAGTAACTGGAGATGTCGACTGACATTACATTTGAATAGATGGAGATTATAGCTCTCAGGGAAACAGTAATTGGGAAGGGTGTTCCACAGGCAAGAGGTGCGAGGCATGAAGCTATTGGAGTAGAAGAGATGGCTACATTTAAAAGTTTCTACAGTGTAAGGGTGGGAGCGGGATGCATGGACTCTGGGAACCAGTGGAAGCAGCTCATTAGAGAGCAGTTAGAGGCTTGCTGCATCCTGACTGTGAGAGAGAAATTGGAATTCTTCTCCAACACAGACTCAGAGACACTTTTGAACTCTCTCAAGACTGGAAACTGATGATTGGGCAACTCTCACCCAAATTTGGCAACAGTACTCCATTTTCAGCCTGATCTGTTGCTTATAATGGTAGAGGATAGCATGAGTAGTCAGGTACTTACTGGATTGGTAGTGAGCCTATTTTAGTGAAGGATTGTACGTAAGAGTTCCACTTGAGGTCAGGTGTGAGTTTGAGGCCAAATATTCTCTCAAGGACATCTGTTCATCGTGACTGGCAGTAGTTTGAGGTTTGATAAGCATCCTTGATATTTGTAGGTACAGGATCTTGCCTGCTTCCCCACATCCCATAAATGCTCACATTGGGTGAACATTGAAGCCATACCATTTGTCAGAAATCTCAAGAATGACTCTAGACAACTAGGGCCTGATGACATTATTTCATTATCCTGCTGGAATAACCTATTGTTTGTTGGGGTACATGGCACCTATGAATGGGTGCAAATGTTCAATGCAGCAGTTACCAGTCAGTAACATGTTCTGATGGACTAGCAGCCTCAGCCATATGAACACATCCCACCATTATGGAATTACTATCAGCTTGTATGTATCTTGACAAATAGGTCCCATGGTATCATGGTGTCTGCACCACTTCTGAAATGTACCATTAGTTCTCCAGAAATAAATTAGCAATGTAATGAGCCTAATATCATGAGGTCTGGTGTCATGGTGTTAACAGGGACATCCTGATGGGCCTTCTGTGCTCATTTCCCATGGAATCTAAAGAACACTGAACTGAACTGTTGTATATGCATCTAATTCCTCCTGAATTTAATTTGGATGTGATTTCAGCCATTTTTTTCTGTCTGCTACTGCAGACAACTCTAACCAGATACTTCTGGTCATCATCATTAAAGACATATCTATGATTGGTAGTAATGATTTCCATCAAGTATTCCTGGTACACTGTAGACTGAGAGATGCCAAATGTCTCCATGTTATATTCCATGCTAATAGGAATATATACTTGAAAAACAAGGTGGATGAAATAAGTAAAGGTTTATTGTAAAAAACCAGTACAATAAGAATAAAGGTAACAGTTATGCACAAGGTTATCACAAGTCAATCCAGTAGTGAGTGCTACTATTGGAAAGTCAGTAGTTCTTGCTTAAGTCTGAGTCATACTCAACAGATCCCAGCTAGTTTCTGTAGTCTGTTGACTTACAGATACTTATAGGTAGTTACTACCTATAGTGAAGTCACTCATGGGGGTGACAGGTTATTCTTTTATATCACTCCACAATTTCATAAATGGAATGTGCCATTCATCTGGCATCCATTATCATGCTCTGTTCAGACTTCAGTAATTCATGTGACATTGTCAGACATGACTGATATCGGTCTGGCCATTTCTATGGCATTGAGGTATGGTAACATCATCTTCCATTACATTTATATATTTATATATGATTATCCTTAGACTTTTAGCATTTTTTTAATTGTGTATTGTTGCTGTTTATCAGATACTAGCAGTAGAGCCCAGTGTTGCCCGGGGATTTAACAGTAAAAGAGATAGATCAAGTATCGACCATCATAAAGACTGAAAAATAAAATTGACAAAGATTATTGTTTAAGGTTGACAGACACGCATGTCTTAATTAGTTTTTTTTTTTTTTATGAATTGGTCAAACCCAAACTCAAACAAAAACATTGTTTTCAATCATTATGAGTCTATTGATTGAATAGAATTTTATTATAAACAATTGTCTTGTAAATGGAATTTTTAAAGCATTCAGAATGTAAAAATAAAGAAAAAAGTGTGCAAGACAATAAGAAACACTACCTGCCAAAAAAAAGTGAAGTTTTGTTGAAATTGGTTGAAAAATGTAGGAAATCCGATCCCATATATAAATGAACACACACACACACACACACACACAACCTGGGTTTTATAATAAGTATAACTTGATATGAGTTGTCCCCCTTTCATTCTGGCAACTGAATCGTGTTTTAAAATTGATTTCATGCAAAAACAATTGTGTTTTTCCAAATTTTGGCACTGTCAGAACCACCGCAAGGTAATTTTACGTAGTCCTGAGAAGTTTTGTTGAAATCGGTTGAAAAATGTAGGAAATCCGATCCAATATATAAACGTACAAACACACACACACACACACACACACACACAACCTGCGTTTTATAATAAGTAAGATTAATCAATATTTGACATAATTTCTCCACTCCAGGAGAACAACACTTTACGTCTTCTTGGACTCACATTATCCACTGATATGAAGTTGAATAATTATTATTGAATTGCTAGGTCTACTGCCGGGGAAGTTGGTTTGCTGTGTTGTGCTAGACAATTTTTCTCATCAGAAATCCTTTTGCTCTTATCTACCATTTGTCCGTGCATTGAATATTGCCACCATATCTTGAGATTCTTGATAAAATTCAAAGAAGGGTCTGTAATGTTATCAATCGTGACCTGGCATCTCGACTTCAGTCACTTTCCCACTGACATGACATTGCTTCCCTCTGTCTTTTCTACAAATATTTTCATGGCAATTGTTCTGATGAGCTGTTCTTCTTAGTGTCTCATCTGCATGAATTTAAGCATGCTACCAGATTAGCAACCAAGTCTCACCATTCTGCTGTTGAACTACATAGATACAAGCATCAGTTTTGTCCTAATAATTTCTTTCCTAACATTTCTCACCTACTTCTCTGCCACCTACAATCTTCAAACATTTAAATACAAAATCAATCGCCATCTTCTTTCTACCTGAATCCCGTTCCTTTATTGTCCTTTCTGCTTGCTTCTTCTCACTAAAGTCTTCTCATTCTCTTTCTCTCCCTGTAACCCCCACCTCTGCATTTGTTGTAGTGGAACACACCTATTCTATAGTTAATAGACTCTCCCGCCTATAATAAGTAGAAGTAGTAGGAGTCGCTGAGTGGTTCGGTCAGTCAGTCGATGCCGGACGACCGTTAGTCGGATACTAAAGTATCAGTGACCACAACTAGATTTCTCTGCGTCATTACCTATTACATCAAGTTCCTAATGTTTTGTACGTCGAACCTATTTTAAGACCGACTTAGTACAAATACAAACCTCCACTGTGAAACCACACCACAACAGCATCTCAGTGGCATTAGTGCCTTACTTGGGGTGAAATGATTAAAAAAACAACAAAAAATATCTATTCTTACTAATTAAGATCAATGTGCTTCATTGAATGAAAGATTATGGATAAATAAAAAGAATATTGTGATCAAATATTCTGAGAAGACCTATGCCAAAATGGTTCTCTCGTTAATGAGCTAGACTTTCAAATACATTATATGTTACATTATACTAAGAAGGCTTGGAAAATTTGATACTCACAGGATATATTGACGTCAAGAGGAAACCAGTGCATAACCTACCAAATGAGGATATGTAAATGTTTGGCAGAACAGTGTTTAGGAAAGATAGCAAAAATGCAAGCATTACTAAGAACTACAAAGAATAGAAAATAGTGGAGAGTCATAATCGTCCACATTCTGATGGGACATGGCACATAGAAGAAGAAAAACTGTTGACAAAAATGTCTGCTGTATTGCAACATTGACTGATAGCAACACAAAGTGAATTATACAAAAGCAATCTTTACTCTATTTACATTGTTTAGAATGTTGTCTTCATCTTTATTGTCATATTCACAATGTTTCAGCTGTTGTACACTCTGTCCTTCTTCAGGTGATATATATTAGAATTTTGAACCAAACCATTTGTTTCATTCACCACAGTAGACCGTCCTGATGACATGCCTTTTATGAATATTTCTTTTTTAGTTATTTCCCTTTGTTGACTAAACACTCCAAGTTTTTTGTTCACCTCTGCTGTGGCCAGACTTGAACTCACAATTCTTTGGGTCAAGTAACTGAATTACTTCAACTAGTATTCCAGTGCTGGAGCATACAATGTCCAAAATGTTGTGAATATGAAAATAAAGATGAGCACAACAGTCTGAACAATGTAAATAGTGTAAATAGTTACAATATCTCATTACAGAAATATAGATAGATCCTGAAGAAGGCCAGAGTATACAATGGCCGAAAGGCCGTGAATATGACAACAAAGATGAGGACAACAGTCTGAACAATGTAAATAGAGTAAATAGTTACAATACCTCATTACAGAAATATAGATAGATCCTGAAGAAGGCCGGAGCATACAATGGCTGAAAGGCAGTGAATATGACAACAAAGATGAGGACAACAGTCTGAACAATGTAAATAGAGTAAATAGTTACAATACCTCACCGCAGAAATATAGACAGAAAAGCAATCCTATGAAACATTTGCCAAAACTTTTTTCAGATAGAAATCCATTTTGGGTGTTCTCTAGCCTGTTTACATTCATATTCTTGTAAAAACTTCATTTTTTCCTCACCACTTACCATCCTGTCCAAAAATGCTGAGATACATTCATGTGAGAGAAGAAAGTTGCAGATGTCAGCAATTGGTTCCTGTCAAACAATGGGAAACTAATTTTCCAAGTTTAGACACTTTTCCAGGATGATGTCAAACTGTTAAATAGAATGAATTCAGACTTGAAGCTAATTCTTCAGTTGCAACAAAGTTATGTCTATCAAACTTCAGACAAACACACGTTATCATTAAACTTAACAAGAGAACCTGTCTATGGTGCATCTTGTCTTGGTGTTGTAACTCTGCGTAAATAATTATAAAAATCCCCTAATATTTATACATATGAAAATACTTGTAGAAAATGAGAAACAGCAAGACGTGGAAACAAGAAAACAAGTATTATTTATTGTCTAGTTGACAATGGTTGTTATGCAGTGTTAGAGACATTAAAGATAGTAATACTAAGTAAATGGTATATAGTCTTTCATATACGTTTTTATATATAACGTGTGTAGTGAGTGTCCAGATAATCTGGTTGTTAAAAAACGTCTGTAGTTTTCTTACCTCAAATTTTGATTATGAGTGTTAAGAAGGGAGAAATATGGCCTGAAAAAAAAGAGCCAAAATTTTGGTCAACCTTCATGTTCACTGCCTATAAGAGTGTCATGTGTTTGTGTTGGGTAGAGGAAAAGAGTGAGATTGATTCTCATTGGTTTAGAAAGAATAAAATCTATTAATAATAATTATAATTGTTATAATAATTTTATTATAATTATTTGTGACAATATAATTAATTTTTATTTATTTTTAATAGACACGACAAATCTAAGAATCTGTAATGTAATCAATCTTGACCAGGCATCTCAACTTCAGTCATTTTCTCACTGATGTGACATGGATTACCTCTGTCTTTTCTATAAATATTTTCACACCAACTCTTCTCATGAGCTTTTTTTTTTTCTGGTGGCTTGACTACATGAATTTAAGCATGCTACTAGACTGGAAATGAGGTCTTATCATTTTACTGTTGAACTAGCTAGATGCAACTGCCACTTCCACTCCAAAAGTTTCTATTCTCACACTTACAACCTGTGGAACACCCTTCCACTTACTTGTTTCTCTGATAAATACAATCTTCAAAAAAATTTAAATTTAAATGCTGTTTCTTTTCTCACACTTAAAACCTTTTCTTGCTTCTCTGATAAATACAATCTTCAAAAATTTAAATGCTGTTTCTTTTCTCACACTTAAAACCTGTGGAACACCTTTCCACTTACTTGCTTCTCTAATAAATACAATCTTCAAAAATTTAAATGCTGTTTCTTTTCTCACACTTAAAACCTGTGGAACACCTTTCCACTTACTTGCTTCTCTGATAAATACAATCTTCAAAAATTTAAATGCTGTTTTCTTTTCTCACACTTAAAACCTGTGGAACACCTTTCCCATTACTTGCTTCTCAATAAAAATTTAAATTTTCTTACTTGCTTCTCTGAAAAACAATTTAAAAATTTAAATGCTGTTTTTTTCTTTCCTCACACTTAAAACCTTCAAAATGGACACAAAACCTTTCCATACTTGCTTCTCTGATAAATACAATCTTCAAAATTTAAATGCTGTTTCTTTTTCTCACACTTAAAACCTGTGGAACACCTTTTACCTTCTCTAATAAATACAATCTTCAAAATTTAAATGCTGTTTCTTTTCTCACACTTAAAACCTGTGGAACACCTTTCCAAATAAATACAATCTTCAAAAATTTAAATGCTGTTTCTTTTCTCACACTTAAAACCTGTGGAACACCTTTCCACTTACTTGCTTCTCTGATAAATACAATCTTCAAAAATTTAAATGCTGTTTCTTTTCTCACACTTAAAACCTGTGGAACACCTTTCCACTTACTTGCTTCTCTGATAAATACAATCTTCAAAAATTTAAATGCTGTTTCTTTTCTCACACTTAAAACCTGTGGAACCTTTCCCACCTTCTCTGATAAATACAATCCAAAAAATTTAAATGCTGTTTCTTTTCTCAATAAAACCTATGGAACACCTTTCCACTTACTTGCTTTCTCTGATAAATTCAATCTTCAAAAATTTAAATGCTGTTTCTTTTCTCACACTTAAAACCTATGGGTTACCTTTCCACTTACTTGCTTCTCTGTAAATACAATCTTCAAAAATTTAAATGCTGTTTCTTTTCTCACAATCTTCAAAAATTTAAAACCTAAAACCTGGAACACCTTTCCACTTACTTGCTTCTCTAAAAAAATACAATCTTCAAAAAAACCTTAAATGCTGTTCTTTTCTCACACTTAAAACCTGTGGAACACCTTTCCACTTACTTGCTTCTCTAATAAATACAATCTTCAAAAATTTAAATGCTGTTTCTTTTCTCACACTTAAAACCTGTGGAACACCTTTCCACTTACTTGAACACCTTTCCACTTACTTTGCTTCTCTGATAAATACAATCTTCAAAAATTTAAATGCTGTTTCTTTTCTCACAAACTTAAAACCTTTTCCACTTACTGGAACACCAAAATTTAAATGCTGTTTCTTTCCACTTAAAACCTTCTCTTACTTGATAAAAATACAATCTTCAAAAAAATTTAAACACCTTTTCCACTTACTGTTTCTTTTCTCACACTTAAAACCTATAGTGGAACACCTTTTCCACACTTAAAACCTTGCTTCTCTGATAAATACAATCTTCAAAAATTTAAATGCTGTTTCTTTTCTCACACTTAAAACCTATGGAACACCTTTCCCACTTACTTGCTTCTCTGATAAAATTCAATCTTCAAAAAATTTAAATGCTGTTTCTTTTCTCACACTTAAAACCTATGGAACACCTTTCCACTTACTTGCTTCTCTGATAAATACAATCTTCAAAAATTTAAATGCTGTTTCTTTTCTCACACTTAAAACCTATTTCCACTGATAAATACAAAACCTGTGGGAATAAATACAATCCTTTTCTTTTTCACACTTAAAACCTGTGGAACTTTCTCTTCTCTAATAAATACAATCTTCAAAAATTTAAATGCTGTTTCTTTTCTCACACTTAAAACCTATGGAACACCTTTTCTTTCTCCTTGGAACACTTTCTCTTCTCCTGATAAATACAATCTTCAAAATTTAAATGTTGTTTCTTTTTCTCAATTTAAAATTTACCTTTCCACTGTTTCTTTCTTCTCAAATTTAAATTGTTTTCTTTTCTCACACTTAAAACCTATGAACCCTTTCCACTTACATTCTCTGATAAATACAATCTTCAAAATTTAAATGCTGTTTCTTTCTTTCTTTAAAACCTATGGAACACCTTTCCTTCTTCTCTGATAAATACAATCTTCAAAAAATTTAAATGCTGTTTCTTTTCTCACTTAAAACCTGTAACCTTTTCACTTACTTGCTTCCAATCTTCTTTTAATTTAAAACCTATGGAACACCTTTTCACACTTGCTTCTCTGATAAATACAATCTTCAAAATTTAAATGCTGTTTCTTTCTCACACTTAAAACCTCACCTTTCCACTTACTTGCTTCTCTGATAAATACAATCTTCAAAAATTTAAATGCAGCGTCAAGTGCCATTTTCTGTGTTTTTGAACCGTGTTCATTTTTGTCCTTTCTTCAATCCTTCTCATTCTCTTTCACGTCATGTAACCTCCTGTGTTCTCATGGCATTATCGCCTTCCTTGGTGGGGGGGGGAAAATTTTTAAAAAATTTCTTAAGCTATAATCACCTTTTCATAGAGAATTATATATATTTAAGACTTTTGTAGGTACATCTGTCCTCCTTAATGGTAGCGAATGTTGGACGGTCTCCTCAAAGATGAAGAAACAGAGGTATAGTTCTACAGAAGGTCCTGCTAAGAATACCATGGATCGAAGATGTGAGCAACGGTGAGGTTTTGGAGAGGATGCAAACAAAGAGGAGACTTAAACTTAACATCAGGAAGTGGCAGCTGAAATTTCTGGGACACATAATGTAAAAGGAGGGCTTGGTAAATCTGATACTCACAGGGCAGATAGAAAGAGGGACAAGGAAACACAACGCATGACATACCTAATAGGCTTAAACAAGTAGATGACAGAACAGCATCTGGGAGAAATAACAAAAAGACAAAACTTATTGAGAGCTACAAGGGACTGGAAGATGTGGGGGGTCATGATCACCTACATCCTGAAGGGACACGTGGCATAAAAGAAGATGGTACAGCTATCTTTAGAGGAGCTATAACTAGATTAATTAAATTATATTGTAATGATGTAACTTGTTTACAACTGTATGAACACATAATAGAATATATTATCATTTCGTCATTTTAGATCAGCGAAAATATCAATCAGTCGACTGCTATCAGATTTTGAACATTACTTATATATATAATATATATATATAAGTAATAAATAAATATAAAAATTATATATAATATATATATTATCATGCATATTTTTAAAAGCATTATATTACGTATTATACTTATATATAGTTGGTGTGCAACTGAAACCGTTGAGAGGAAGGCCCCGAAACGGTGCGCATTCTCTCCTGATGACCCCAGTTTAAATATAAATTCGAGAGAAACACATCAAAATTCAGTGAAGTCATATGCCGTAGAGAAGCTCGGTGGAAGTGTCATTGGCATGAGGAGCATTACACATTCAGCTCGCTTCAGGTGAGTTTCAATTACTTTCCAGTAATTTCCTTCTTCTATGAGCTGAAGATCAAATTTAGATCAGATATGGATAGGAATCTGAGAAAATGTTAAAACAAAATAAAGAACAAGTAGGAAATGTGTCTCAATCTAACATGTTTCACTTTTATTAAAGCTTTGCCAAAGATCTAGATAAAAATTAAAAAAACAAAGCAACACAAACTACTGATATGTTATGATTTTTTGTTAGTTCTTATTGGTCGGATATGCGTCATGTATTAACACAATAAATAATATATAAATACATGTGGGAAAGTGTGTAATAGTGTATGAGTGTGTATGTAAAGAAACACTTGTGTCTCTAGGTGTATGTTGGACGGTAATGTTAATTCATGGAGGTGTATATGTATGTGTGTGAGGAATATCTTTAGATGTCACTCTCGTGTATGTTAATGAAATGTAGTGAAATGGTGTATTAATTTTGTATTTGATTGGGGTTTTTATATTCTTGCTTATGTGTGTGGGGGGAATGTCTGTTGTCATCACCTGTGTGGGTTGGTGAAATGCAGCAAGATATTGCAATTATTATGTTTGTGTTGGATTTATTATTAAAGCATTTGTCATGCGTATTTTTGAAAATGACTTGTATATTTTCATTATTTTATGTATTAGATAAACATAAGTCAGATTCATGAATAATGGATCTGTAGAAAGATGGTGATGTGACGCAAAGTTTTAAGTAAGTATTTATAGTTAGTAATTAGTATACTATAAATATGTTTGCATAATATTTTCTCCTTAAAAAGGTTATGTTCTTTTTTAAATAAGGCTGACATTAGTGAAATCAAAGTTATGTCCTACATTCAATGCAAGACGAGAGAATTAGAATGTATGTCTAAATGCAAGTCTCTCTTGCGTTCATAGATACAGGTTTTTCGATCAAGGGATCTCTACCCCATGTAAATGTTTTTACACTGTAGACACTTTATCTAATAAATTCCAGCATTTGAAATGGGGTTTAGTTTATTTGGTTGGATTTTTATATGCCCATGTATGGGGGGGGGGATAACTGTTGTTGCCACCTGTGTGGGTCAGGGAAACATTGATAGATATTGTAATAATCATGTTTTGGTTGGATATATTATTAAATCATTTACCATGCATATTATTAAAAGCATTATTTTATGTATTAGATAGGCATAAGTCAGATTCATGAATAATGGATCTGTAGAAAGATGGTGATGTGATGCAAAGTTTTAAGTAAGTATTTATAGTTAGTAATTAGTATACTATAAATATGTTTGCATAATATTTTCTCCTTAAAAGGTTATGTTCTTTTTTAATTAGGCTGATATTAGTCAAATCAATGTTATATCTTATATATATATATATATATATATATAGAGAGAGAGAGAGAGAGAGAGAGAGTGTGTGTGTGTGTGTGTGTCTCAAAAAGATGTTCTCTGCAATTGTAGACTGTTGCAGGGTTAGGAATTGTGAGTATACATGCCAAGAATTAGAGCAGTTTTGGGAGATGAGGAATTTTATTTTGAGCAAAATGGAGCACCCCCACACTAACATTCTGATATATGATTGTACCTGAAATAAATTTTACCAAACAGATAGATCAAAATGTGTATGAGGGTGTATGTAAAGAAATGCTTGTTTGTCTAGGTGTATGTTGTACGGAAATGTTAATTAATGTAAGTGCATAAGTGTGTGTGTGTGTGAGGAAAGTCTATGGATGTCACTCTTGTATATGTTGGTCAAATGCAGTGAAATATTGAAATAATTTTGTATTTGGTTGGATATTCTCATGTATGTGTGTGGGGAATGTCTCTTGTTGTCACCTGTGTGGGTCAGGGAAATCCAGCAAGATATTATAATAAGCATGTTTTGGTTGGATATATCATTAAATAATTTCTCCTGCATATTTTTGAAAAGTATTTATATATTTTCATTATTTTATGTATTAGATAAACATAAGTAAGATTCAGAAATAATGGATCTTTATAAAAATGGTTATATTTTAAGTGAGCGATTATACTTGCTAGTAATGCTATAAATATGTTTTCATAATGTTTTCTCCTCAAAGGCTTTTATAAAGCAATTCACCCCAAGTAAGACAGGAGTGACACTAGCGCGCAAGGGGTTACAGAGGATTGAGAACAAGAGTAAAGAGGCGTGTTTGATGAAAGGATACAGAGAAGGACGAGGAACAATCTTGGGGTGTCAGATGTTGATTGACATTACACTTAAATATTTGAAGATTATAGTCATCAGGGAAGCAAGTAAGGGGAAGGGAGTTCATCTGACGGGAAGTGCAAGAGAAGAAGCTGTTTGAGTAGAAGAGACAGTTACATGTAACTGTTTTGACAGTGAAAGGGTGGGATTCATGCAGTCCTGAACTAGTGAAAGTAGCTTGTCAGGACAGTTGCTGTGAAAATACTTGGCTTATGTTTTTTTTTTTAATTAGGCAGGCATCAGTGAAATCAAAGTTATGTCCGACATTATTTTGATGTAAGATGAGAGAGAATGTCTACTTATATGTAACGTTATCATTGTAATGATTAATAAGAATACAAAACTAAATCTTCCATCCATAGAATTATTGTTCATTTGCTTCTGTACTTTGTCAGTTAATGTTGGTATAAGGGTGTGTGGTATGGGGGACTTTCATCAAAAGTTGATCTTCTCATGAGGATGTAAAGGACTCTACCTTCCCCCTCATGTGCTGAACAATTATATCACTTCTTGTCATTCAAAGTGCATATTATTATAATTATATAACATCATGTGTACATCCCAAGCTCAGTTCAGTTGTCATCCTGATAACACTCACTCACTGACAACAGCAACATGTAATGAGGAAAAATAATTATATAATCAACTAGCAGCATGGTCCGACATTGCCCGTGCTTGATTCAAAAATCGTATGACTCATACAGCAATCGCTATCACTTGACTTAAAATATTTTTGCCCTTCCTTGCCTTTAAAAGAGTGCCCTTAGCCGTGCTGATGTTGCTACATGCCTTACTTCTTGCCTATCTCACACTGCAAATTTTTTCTAAGCTCTATACTAAACATTAAATCTGTTACGAAAAAAGAACTAAACAAAATAATCACAAAACGATCAGCTTTAAAAAAAAGGACTCGTAACTGGAAAAACCGAATGAAAAAAGAATGTTAACAACAAATACTTTTTCACACCCAACCCATTTCTGCAGAATCAGAATCAACATTGAGTTTAAGCAAGCGAATGAGCCAATTGGAGTAAAGTGCCATGCAGATTTAAATTTTTCCCACTTGTGACGAATGCAGCTATCGATTTTTTTTTGCATGCTAGCATGCTAGTTAACTTTCGTGTCAGTCAGCTGTTGGCTCTCACGCTGGCCAATAGAATCTTCCTGCCTATTCGTGGCAGCCAGCTATAGGCTCTCACTCTGGCCAGTAGAAAATGGCTGCAAACTACATGAAAACTGCCATAGAAGCATGAAAAAATCGATTATTTCCACTATCGATGGGAGTTGGGAAATGCAAAGTCAGTGTTGGCCTTCCCACTAACTTGGAGCATGTGCATGTAAATTTTGGTGCAAATCTGTTGAAAATTGCGGCCGTGCATTCGTTACACACACACACACACACACACACATCCTGCCTTTTATAGATAGAGATTAGTTGACCTTCCAGAGTACATTAGGCAAAAGGTAAGAAAGGAAACTCTTATTAATATTAGAAAGAACAACAACAGTAGACTTGAGAAAGTTGTCGTTTTGAAAAACTATTTTAAGAGAAACATTATATAAATTTCAAATGATAGTAACTCAAAATTCTTTAGTCGATGAATATCAGATGTTACCTGTATGAAAATGGCTAATTTCACTATTACCATTACCAATTCTACTATTTCCCATGGCCTTTAGATGTATACATGAAATAATCTTTGGAATAAAGGCCTATAAAAATTAAAATACTTTTGATCCACCCTAATATATAATAACAATATTAATAATATGGTGGAGTCATAGGTAGTGTTTAGATATACACATGAAATAAGCTTTAGGATAAAAGTCTATAAAAAATGAAAATACTTTTGATATATAAAAATAATATTAATAATATGGTGGAGTCATAGATAGTCTTTAGATGTATACATGAAATAATCGTTGGAGTAAAGGTGTGTAAAAAATGAAAATACTTTTGATACACCTTAATATATAAAAATAATATTAATAATAGTATAATTATAGATAGTCTTTAGATATATATATGAAATAAGCTTCCAAGTAAAGGTCTGTAAAAAATGAAAATACTTTTGATACACCTTAATATATAAAAATAATATTAATAATAGTATAATTATAGACAGTCTTTAGATATATATATGAAATAAGCTTCCAAGTAAAGGTCTGTAAAAAATGAAAATATTTTCCCCTTGTCGCAATATTTCAGCTACTAACCTTCTTCAATCATCTGTCATCCTCAGTAACTTTCCAAGAATGTCAAACAGAATTCTTCACTTAATCCACAGTGTGGAATGATGTTCTCATTCTTATACCTGTCAGTGTCCTTTCTTGGAGATTTTTGGAACTCATCATTTCTTATGATACTGATCTTACTCTTCACTAATCTGCTGCGTATTTCTGCACTGCCTGACACACAGATTGAACTCATGACTTCCAGGAAAGTATATTTACCAGTGGATTTGAACAATACACTATGTTCTACTCAGATTGTGAGTAATGGTGTCTTCATATAAAAAACTCTTCTCTTTTTTCTTTTTTTATTCAGACATGTTTAATCATTTGAATGCCTCATATATATTTTCTTCTTTTTGCTATGTCCTCCTTCAGGACACCAGTTAATATAGCTCTCAGGTCTTTTTTTTCCTTTTCTTTATTATCTGCGAATAGCTAGGATTTTTTTTTAATCATTTCACCCAAAGCAAGGCTGGAATACCACTATACACAAGAGGTTACAGCAAGTGAAAATGAAAGAAAAGACTGTGTATTAGGTGGATAGAGGAAAAAGACAAAAGATGAACGGGATTCAAGAAGATGAAAGATGGCGTTTGACATCGCATTTAAATTTTTGAGGATTATAGTTATCAGGTAGCAAGTAAATGGAAGGTATTCCTCAGGTAGGAAGTATGAGAAAAGAAACTTGGAGTAGAAGTGGTGGTTACATTTAGCTATTTCAACAGTAAAAGGGTGGGACCTAGATGCCAATCTAGTAGCACATTTAAATTCATATAGTTGGGACACCAGGGAAAAAAGCTTATCAGTGCAATTGCCATGAAAATATTTGTAGAAAAGACAGAGGGAAGCCATATCACACCAGTGAGAATGTGACTGAAGTCAAGATGACTGGTCAGGATTGATTACATTACAAATCCTTCTTTGAATTTTGTCAAGAACCTTGAGATATATAGTAGGAGCACCATACCAGACATGGCAACAGTATTCAATGCATGAACGAATGGTAGATTTGTCAATGTGCAAGATGGACTCTGATGAGAAAAATTTTCTAGCATGGCATAGTGACCTAACTTTCCTTGCAGTAGATGCAGCTACTGATTCAATCTAATCATTCCACTTCAAGTTAGTTAAAAAATGTGAGGTCAAAATGGCACAGTATATTGCCCTCCAGGAGTCTAGAATCACTCATACTGATGGCAGGCAGAAAAGTTTCTATATGGTGGTTAAATGAGAGCAGTTTTGTTACAAAGGCATTAAAATTTACAAGCCATTTCCTGCCCAAGTTAATCACTGATTGGAGGTCCATTTCAAGAGCAGCAGCCAGGTTTACTTTGCCAGCTCTGACGGAATTTCTATTGAGACAGGAGTAAATGGTAGTGTCATCTGCATAAATGCCTACTTGGGAGCTGATGACATCTTCCTTGGTAAAGATAGTGGAGTAGTTTCCTGTTGGCTTCTCTAGGGTTTGGAATTCAGAGGACCTTCTTAGACTGGCTGCTATCCAAGGCTAGAAAGTTCAGTCTTCCCTAATATTTAACTCATGCCTTGGGAAAGAATATATGGATCTGTACCCTTCTCATGGGCATTTCTAAGCTGGAATTTGAACTCATTTCTGTGGTGATGCTTGTTATACTAATTGCACTTTGATAACTTTATTTAAAACCCAGAACACCAAAACTGAACAACTCTTTATTAAACATCTGAGAGACACCTCTCTCTTTTCCCTAAGTATGGCTGATGCTGGCCTCCAGGAGAGTGCCTCATTGCATATTCTTGGGCTAACATTCTTGACTGACATGAAGTGGAAAGACTATATTTAATCCATTGCTATGGCAGCTGCTAGGAAAGTTGATTCACTGTGCTGTGCAAGACAATTGTTCTCTAGAATCTATCTTACATATCTATGTCTACCATTCAACCATGCTTAGAATATTGCTGCCATATATGGTCTGGTGCTTCTGCTATTTATATAGAACTTCTTGATAAAATTCAAAGAAGAATCAACAATATTACTGGTCCTAATGTGGCAACTCGGCTTAAGACACTTTCCAACCACCATAAAATTGCCTCCCTGCACCTTTGCTATAAATACTTTTATAGTAATTGTAAATGAGCTCTTCACTATGGTACCTAGACTGTTTTAATTTAGGCGCAATACTTAACTGGTGATGAGGCTTCATCAATTTACAGTTGAGCTGCTTAGATGTGTTCATCTTGTCTAGTTTTCTGCACATTGAGAGTGTTCTTCTACAACTGAGAAAAAGCAGGTATTATGTCGCTCTCTCAGTCCCAGATCCATGCTGACTATTGGCTAATATCTGCCCAATAGCATTCGTATGCAAATTTTTTCAGCACCATCTACTGTAAGTAGAATGTCTTCTCTCAACAGCCAATTGTGGAAGGGGACAACTCCTGGTGCTTACTGCACTACGCACAACCAACTCTGGGTCACTTATTGGGTTGACCCAGATCTCTGTTATACTAGATGTAACTGCAAATTCTATGCTAACAGTTTCTTTTCTCACACTTCTCGCTTGTGGAACTCCAGCTCAATACCAGCTTAAATCTGCAAAAATTTAAATGCAACATGATTTGCTATCTATTGTCCTTTTGATTACTCTTCTTTTGTTCTCACTCCATAGTAATGTTTCTGTTTTTTTAATTCTTCCACACCCAGTAACCCCATGTATATTAGTGGATTTACTATTTTGCTTGGGGTGAAGTCAATTTTAAAAAGAAGTTAAAGTTTAAAATATGAAACTGATCTCATGATCATTGTTGATCTCATAGACAGAAGTCAGATTCATGAATAATGGATCTTTAGAAAGATGGCGATGTGATGCAAAGTTTTAAGTAAGAATTTATAGTTAGTAATTAGTATACTATAAATATGTCTTCATAATATTTTCTCCTCAAAGGGCTATGTTCTTTTTTAATTATGCTGACATTAGTGAAATCAATGTTATATCCCATATATATATATATATATATATATATATAT
The DNA here is from genome assembly GCA_903632075.3 of Acanthosepion pharaonis. NCBI lineage: Eukaryota > Metazoa > Mollusca > Cephalopoda > Sepiida > Sepiidae > Acanthosepion > Acanthosepion pharaonis. The sequence goes on along the minus strand of CAHIKZ030000828.1, from coordinate 574,430 downwards.
ATATATATATATATAATAAAATAAAAAAAAAGAACAGTAAGATATATAATCCAGTGTTCTTATAGATATTTTTATTTTTACAAAATAATGCTCAATGTAAATTTACAGAGCATTAATATTATAAATTAATTGATTTAAAATATGTTTTTTTAGAACTACACAGTTCTTAAATCAATTCCATTTTTTGAAACATTATTTATTTGAAAATTATATATATATATATATATATCATTATTTATTTGAAATTATATATATATTATATATATATATATATATATATATATATATATATTTATTTAAAAATTTATTTATTTATCATTATTTATTTGAAAATTATATATATATATATATATATATATATATATATATATATCATTATTTATTTGAAAATATTATTTATTTGAAAATTATATATATATATAATATATATATATGATTATTTAAAATCACATGAATATTATAAATCACTACCATTATAGCCATTTTATTTTAACAATTATAGTCTCTTATCAAGTGGTGGTGTTGAATGTAGAATAAAGGATTTTAAAAGGTTCAAATCAATCAAACACCCCTTGCTAAGGGAAACCAATGACCAATCAAATTACAAGTATATGAGAATTCAAAAAACTTGACGATAAACAATATGTGCCAACAAGATTTAAGCTATAAAACAAAACTTGACAGAAAGAATTATTTTAAAAGATTAACCCTTTTTTTAAAGTATATTTTAAGATTTCTCAACTTCAGCTTTTAAAAGGTTTTATAGCAAGCTTTTTTTTTTATTGGAAAATATCCAAAGTATTTTTATTTTTCAAGCACCTTTATGTTTTTTAGGCTGATGTACTTCTCTGCTTATGGTATATGTCAATGATTCTTGCTTTTCTGAAAGTTTTTAAGTGATGGTTGTTGGGTACTCCTCTACTGTGCATCTGAAAGTACCATAATCAATAACTAATGTTTACCAACATACAGATTTTATTTCAAGAGTAATGTCACCACACTTTGAATACATCAAGCAGCTTTGAGCAGTATAGATTCTGAGTATTTGTATCTAGCATTATGCCATTTGAAACAAAAGGGACAACTGAATAGTTTTCATAATGATATGATATGTATATAATGATTTTAATAATATGCTGGGATCATAGATTGTCTTTAGATGTGTACATGAAATAGGCTTTGGAGTAAAGGTCTGTAAAAAATGAAAATGCTTTTGATACACCCTGATGCATAATAATAATAATAATAGGAGAGTCATAGATTGTCTTTAGATGTGCACATGAAATAAGCTTTGGGTTAAAGGTCTATAAAAAGGGAAAATACTTTTCATGTATAATAATAATAATAATAATTTTTTTTAAGTTTATATAATACTCTACATATATTAATTTAAGCTTCACAGGACCTTTCCTTATATAATATAATATGGTGGCATCACAAATAGTCTTTACATGAAACAAGCTTTGGAGTAAATATCTAAAAAATGAAAACACTTTTGATACACCCTGATATATAATAATAATATTAATAATATGGTGGAGACATAGATAGTATTCAGATGTGTACATGAAATAAACTCTGGAATAAAGGTCTATAAAAAATGAAAATACTTTTGATACACCCATATATAATAATAATAATAATAATAGTCTTTAGATATGTATATGAAATATGCTTTGGAGTAAAGGTCTACAAAAAATGAAAATACATTTGATACACCTTAATACATAATAATAATATTAATATGGTGCTGTCATAGATAATTTTTAGATGTGTACATGAAATAAGCTTTGGAATAAAGGTCTGCAAAAAATGTAAATACTTTTGATATATCTTTATATATAATAACAATATTAATAATATGGTGAAGTCATAGATAGTTTGTAGATGTGTACATGAAATAATCTTTGCATTTACTGACAATATGAAAATGCTTTTAATACATCTTTATATATAACAATTATAATATAGCAGATTAATAGAATGAGCAGGTGGTGTAATAGATATCAATGCAGTCAGTGGAACTGGTGAGCAGGGTTCAAATACTCTGATAGTCTCTTGTGTCTACTTTTACACAAATGTCTTCTCCCTCCAGCTATGGGTTAAACAGCAAGTTTGATTGATCTCTTTAGCCTTTGGTGGCAACCAATATAAAACAAGAAAGACTTCCGAATCCCAAACCGTAGAGAATGCAAACCACTCCACTACCTTTCCAAGTCTGCAGGGCGATTCACTAATAATAAAGAAAAGAGATCTGTGGAGGGCCATGACTGCCTACCTCCTGAATAATTATAAAATTATTATAAAATATGAAATGAAGTTGATTTATAGTTTTTAGATGTGTACATTAAATATGCTTCGCGGCAAAGGTTTATAAAAAATGATGAAACTATTTTTGAAACACTGTAATATTTTATGTGTATTTGTGCGTGTGTGCATACACAAAAAGCTATGTGTGAGAACGGAAAAAGCGGGGAAAATTTCAGAAGCAATACAAGACGTAAACAATAAAGAGAAAAGGATAAGAATTTGAAGAAAATGTAAGAAAGATGGATGTAATAAATATGTAAAAGGAGAAAGCAAAGAAGGGGAAAAAGAGAAAAATGAAATGAGAAATAATATAAAAAAGAAGAAGAAGGAGAGAGAGAGAGAGAGAGAGAGAGAGCAAAGGAGAGAGGAAAAAGAAAAGAAGTTTTGAGAAAAGAGAAAATAGCTTGCCAAAGAGAGGAGAGTGGAGTAAAAATAAAGCATAAAGGAGGAGAGGAAAAGAAGAAGAAAAAAACAAGAAAACGGGAAGTAATTAAGAAGAGAGAGAGAGGGGGAGAATGGTGGCTCAGAAAGAAACAGAAAGTGAGGAAGAAAGTAAGAAAAGCATAGAGTAGAAAGAAGAAAAGGAGGAAGAAGAAAAGAATGAAAGGAAAAGAAAAAAAGAAAGGACTAAAAAAGAAGGGAGAAGAGGCCAAAAAGAAGCAAGAAAGAAAGAAAGAAAGATTTAGTAGGGGTACTGTGTCAACTTATACACATATTTCTTGATTCATCTAATCATGTGTGTGTACACTCTTACATGTATAGATGCTGTTTTTGAACGAAGTTTACTTCAGTTAAGAAACAGAATGAAGTATCTCTCCTTACCTTTGTAATTCTCTAAGAAGAAGAGAGAAATGGAATTGAGGGGGAAATAAGAAATAAAAGAAAGAGGAGAGACTAAAAAAGAAAAGAATGAAGGAAAAGAGGAAAAAGAAGAAGAGGAAAAAGACGTAAAATTAAAAAGAATACAAGAGAAGAGAGAAAGAGGGTGTGAAGAAAATGAACAAGTGGAAGGAAAATAGGGGGAATGAATAATTAGTACTAGAAAGAAAACTGGGAAATTAAACTGAAGAAAGAAGAAGAAGAAGCAAGCAGATTGAAAAACAGGGAAAGTAAAATTAATACTACAAACAAATAGTAAACGAAAGTGAAAGTAAATGGGAAAATGAAAGTAAAAAGTAGAAAGAGACAAATAAAAAGACGACGACGGCGGCGGCAACGAAGAAGACCAACAACAACAATTCAGCAGGATCGTTGTCCCTATGAGTAAAACGACCAAATACGAAGGGCCAGTCGTACACACGGACACACCCGCGCGGGTCTACGTGTGTTAGGGGTACTACCATACAGATGTAGACTGATCGACAGAATCGTGGAGGTACACACACGCTAGTGCTCGCAGAGGGCTGTCGGAACCGCTACTTTTTCTTCGTCAAGAACTAACAACAGCACGCACGCGCACACACGCGCACAAACATACAAGCGCACCTACGTCGTGCCGCGGTTGTCTGACAAAAGCCGCAGTAAATGTAAAATACTTCGCCGTGGCGACACAGCGGATCGCTCGTCCGTTCGCCAGTAATACACACACGCGCGTGCGTTCTTTCACGTTCATTCATTCTCTCACATTGGTTTCATTCGACGCTGGTGAGACTTTTCCCCCCCATCAGATTCAAGAAAAAGAGAACAGGTAAGTCATTGATCAGTCAATGTTTTCTTTGTGGCTTAGTACGGACATTTCTACACACACACACACACACACACACACACACATATATATATACACACACACACACACATATATATATATATATATATATATGGCCTGACGATTGCGTTTAGCACGAAACTATGGCCTCTGGCTGTTGACTTCAATGTCCACTTTTATATATATATATATGCAATTCATGCACACGTTTTCTTTCTTTATTTTGATTGCTTTTTCCTTTTTAAGAGACATCGGCTGGAGTTTATATTCCTAACGCTAAAAAATGAGCAAAAGTGCAAAACGTATTTTAAAAATCTTTTTTTTTTTTTTTCTTAATCCCTGAAAGAAGTTTTTGCAAACTTTCAAATACAAAGTATGCATATTTTGTAAATTAAAATTATAGTTAAATTATTCGGTTCTAGAAATTTTGTTAAATATTAAAAATGTACAAGTGACAAACAAAATGATAAAGAAAAAAAATCTTGTTCTTACGGAAAGATTGTTTTTAGTTTGTTTGTTTTTTGTTTTTTTTTGTTTTTTGTTTTTTGTTTACTATTTACTTTAAAATGACTTATTGGTTGCTATTATGATTCATTCAAAGATTTTCCTTTGCATTTTTAATTTTGTTTTACGTCGTTTTTATGGCCAGTTTTGAGTTTAGTGTATGTGTGACATCAGAAAATATTGTCACCAGAAAAAAAAAAAAAGACTTATGTGTCATTATCGGTATTTCGAAAATTGTTTCAAGGCCACTTTTTGATATTTTGTCTTACTTAGCTTCTAACGAGGAGTTTTGTTTTGATGGGTTTCTTAAATTCTTTCTTCTTGATGAAGAGAAATATTTTAACCAACAAGTGCGTCAGGATAGATCAATAACAACTTGACAAGAAGACAGTTTTTAAAAAATGTGAAAATCAATTTCATTTATAAAAGTTTTCTCTCCCTCTGTTTTTACCGTTGTTAATGTTAATATTTGTAAATAGTTTTCATTCATCGTTATGTGAAATTTTAAAAGTTGCACAATTTCTGAGGGAATTTGTTTGTTAGTGTCTGTTCATTTTTATTTGCATTTTAAACAACAAATAAAACTGGCCGCTTACTGTAGCAGCGAGAGGGTTTACTTCTCTAGCATGAGAAATTGTACTCGAGTTCGATTCTCATGCTTACATCACTATTGCCGCCTTGTGTCAGACTGGTTTAAATTAAGACGATAAATATATTAAAATCGGTTATTTCCTTATTAAATAGTTGTCACAAGTTAATTTTTAAATAATTCACAAAAATGACAATCACCAAGTGGTCAGTAATAGTAAAAAAAAAAACTTTTCACAAAATGTGGCAAGCGAACTGATTCGATACATGAATACGAATTCTGTACCTGGATAGATATTTATTTAAGCATAGCTTGGTCTAGGCACATCGATAAGCGAATGAAGACAGAAATGGTGATAAATGGTGTACGTCAATCTTTTTAAGTATGGATGGGTTGCTTACTGATAAAATCAGCATCCAAAAAAAAACAACTTGTCTTTTGTCTGGGTTTGAAAACCAACTTCGATTAGAAATATATAGCCACTAACTATCCTCTACCTTTATAAGAGCCAGATCAGGCCGAAAACTGAGCACTGTCCAGACCTCACTGTCCAGTCTTGATCGAGTTCAAAAGTGTCTCTATGTCTTTGTTGGAGAAGAATTATTTTCCACATTCCAAACTCTCCCTCACAGGCGGGATGTGGCGAGTCTCTCACCTCTCTGTCGCGTCTACCATGGAAAGAGCTCGAATGAACTGCATCTCCCGGTCCCATCAGGTTGACCTTCACGGCTAGGACCCGCCATGCCACTTATATAGTAACAAACCACCCTCATTACCTCCGTATTCCATCGGCGAGAAGTTCCGCTCAAACAGCCTCTTCCCGCGAACCTATGGAACAGACTCCCAAGAGGATGTTTCTCCGATCACTACAGTCATAAAATATTCAAGTGTAGAATCTACCGTTATCTTCCCCTCCTGTCTATATAAACTATCCTTTGTCATAACCCTCTACCTTGAGTGGCCCCCGGGACTTGTAAATGGTGAACTTTAGTGTAAAAAAAAACAGTCCACTATCTTTACCAAGAAGGCATGGCAATATTGCAGAAAAGGAAGCTATGGAGTGCCATTATCATTTACGAGGGATTAAAAATATTTTAAATATTCTAAAAGATGTAATTTGCATCACTTGTAAACTACTCTTGTTACAGTATTTGATTTTCACACGTTACCCAATATTTTGTGCCTTGTGCCAGGCGAAACTAAGTATAGTAAACAAATATCTACACGTGTGTGTTAAATATAAATTCTAAACTTAGATTGCATAAATTCACAGATAATCTTCACGTTAGAAATAACCTTTCTTTTCCTCTAAGACATTTTGAAGCGCTAAAATAGACTTTGTGTTATGCACCCTTCACATTACTTCTCATATACTAGTGCTTGATGATATTCCTTCTTCTTTTGTGCCGTGTGATACGACAAAAAAACATGGGCGATTATGGTTCTCCACAACGTCCCATCCATTGTAGCTCTTGCTTCTCTTTTTGCTATCTCTCCTATGTCAGTTTTGCTATCTAAGCTCCCTGGGTAGGTTGCACAATGCTTCCCTCTGATCCTTAGCCTTCAGTATGTCTTGTGTGTGACAAATTCCCCTAGCCTTCTTACCTCGTTACGTGTCCCAGAAATTTCAACTGTCTCTTTCAGATTCTAAGTAGAAGTGTCCGTATTATTTCCTTAATACTTCCTCGTTGCTCACATTCTCCATTCGTGGCATTTCCAGCATCCTTTTATAGAATAACATCTCTGTTGCCACAAGTCTCCTCTTCATCTGTGAGGAAATTGTCCAGAATCCACTGCCATATAGAAGGAGTGATATTACGTA
>CAHIKZ030000828.1:552500-562500 GCA_903632075.3 Acanthosepion pharaonis | reverse complement strand
AAACTATGATAGCCACCCACGATCCACTATACTACATAGCAATTTTCATAAAATAGTATTCATAGAATATTAATTTTTTTTGTAACCTAAAGTATGTGTAAAATAATGGATCATATGCAATATGGGTGAACAATTCAATTAGAAAAACTGAAAATAAATACAATATATCTAAAATATAAATATAAAAATTAGAGACGTAGACCATTCCATCTTAAATAAATTGACAATGTTTTACAGCAATTTTTAACATCAATTTCAGATTTTTCTTGTTAAAAAAAGTTGAATAATTTTAACATAGGCAACATTTTAAAAAATAGTGAATTTTATAATTTATAGATAAATCAAATCAGAAAATATTAATAGAATCAGGACCGGCGCATGGCTCTCGTGGGCTACCCCCTAATCTATGATAACCCAACGAATCTATGGTAGTTTTCTAAGCGTAGCTTAGATGTGACACAAGGCCGAAAGTATGGGGCGCCTAGTAAGGATTGAACTCACTATTCAGTCGGAATTGATCTAGCGAAAAAAGCTCTCTAACTTTGAATGGCTCATGTTCAAATGAAAGAAAAATACTGTTCTCAAATTACAGTGTTTCAAAATAAAATTGTCCATGATTTCAACTTTACTCCTAGAAGCCGTACCCAACATGTCATACCACGTCGAAACGACCCCCCCAGCCCTTGAATTTATGATACCCTACTGAATCTATGATACAGAGCCCCCCCACTCTAAATACATTTTAATTTTCATAAGGTAGATTTCATATAAAAGACAAATTTTGTTGTGTAATCTAATTATGTACAACAATGGATCAAATGCAATATAGGTGAACAATTCAATTAGAAAAATTGAAAATAAATACAATGTATTTCTAAATATAAATTAGCGAGACATGTCATAAAAATTATAATTCTATCTTATTTCTTAAATAAATCAACATTCAATAGTGTTTTGCGGTAATTTTTTAACATCAACTTGAGATTTTTCTTGTTAAAAAGTCGAAGAATTTTAACACCTTCAACATTATGGAGGAAAATTATTGAATTTTATGATATCATTTTCGAGATTTAACTACATAAGCAAAACAAATTTACGGATTTGAACGAAAAAAAAGGGGGGACCCCAGAATGACGTCAAAATCCACAATTTTTCATCCTTTAATAATAGTCAGTTGTGTTTAGTTTAATTTGTAACATATATAAATATAGATAGAAAAAAAAAAGCAAATGTTGATAAGATAGCAAGGGTCACAAAGCAATGCCCGGGTTCCCCAATCAAGCTTGCCTCCTCTCACGGTCGAGGGATTTAGTGGCTGTACACACCGGCCCTGCACAGAACCGCTTTAAAAAAAAATTCTCGCAGAGACTAAGGAAACCAATACTCTAAGGAAAGGCATAAATCCACTTGTCCCTGCGCTCTGTCTCATCACTTTCATGCCACAATGGTTGATGATGAAGAAGAGAGTACGTGGATGAGTGAGTACTTGACCTGGGCCAGCTACTCTACCGTGCCTACCCAGGCAGTAGCATTAAAAAGCAATGTTCATTTTCATTCAAGACGGTTCATGGAAAGACAGCACATAAATAAATAAATTCGGTAAAGGAATAAACAACGCTGACAGGTATACACACACAAATACCTGCACACATTTTACATACACATTGCATTGCATCATTCAAAATGTTGAAAATAAATTTGGGGCCTTGTGACATACGTGGTCTGCAGGCTGACACAATTGAAATCAGACATAAGAAAACATTCTGGTAAGAGCAAAGATACACAATTTATCTGAGATATCATGTGCCATGACCCTTCATGATGTGGACGGTCATCTCTCTCCACAACTTCCTATCCTTTTTAACTCTCAGTAAGGTTTGCTTACCACTGTCCTTCGGGACATGGATGATCATGGTCCTCCACAACTTCCTATCCTTTTTAGGTCCCAGTAAGGGTTGTCTTCTATATAATAAATACGAATGTCAGTGAGTCACTGTGTCACCCTTTTTCATTTTTACTCCTAGAGGCTGTAGCCCAACATATAAACATTTTGGAATCAGGCCGACTCCGTGAGCAAATTAAAAAAAATTCCGGGCCGGATACGGGACCACCATCATGAAATTTTGGATTCACAATTTTTCATTACTGTGATTGTTTTCGGATTTCGGCATCTTGGCTTCTACTAATAAAAAAAACAATTAAAGGGACACAACTCTCTAACTTTGAATAGCTCATGTTCAAAGGAAAAAAAAAAATACTGTTCTCAAATTACAGTATTTCAAAATAAAATTGTCCATGTTTTCAACTTTACTCTTAGAGGCCGTACCCAACATGTCATACCATTTTGGAATCAGACTGATTCCGTGAGCAAATTAAAAACATACTGCGTCGGATCACAATCCTGAAATTTGGGATTCCCAAGTTTTCATTACTGCGATTGTTTTCAGCCATTTTTTTTTTTGTAATTTATTTGCGACGAAGTTTTTTGTACAATAACAATTTTTATAACTTGTAAATAAATTTGGGAATAATCGAAATTAAATGCAAAATCCAGTGAAACTCACCCATGAAATAAAAATAATTGTTTGTATGGAAAGTAAGGACCTATAAGGATCAAATTTTTGTTCAAATTACCTGGCGGCAGAAGAATTATCGCTGAGCTTTTTAAATGTAAGCTTTATGCAAGTATTAATGCAATACTTAATTGCAGCGATCATTTTTAAATTTTTTTGTAGTTTATTGTTGCCTGTTGCAGATATACACCTCCCTACTTATTATGATGAAGGCCCAATTAAGAGCCCCTCTGAAAGAGCTAGCTTAAATGCTTCCCGTTTATTCCTTATTCTGCCATCCATTTATACAATCTCGTTTGGTAGGCTACTCGCTGTTTGCCTCTGTCCCTTCAGGATATAGGGGATCATAGCTCTCCACAACTTCCTATCCTTTTTAGTTCACAGTAAAGTGCGTCTTTTATATCTCAAACATTCCTTATTCTGCCATTCATTTATACAAGCTCGTTAGGTATGTTACTTGTTGTTTACCTCTGTCTCTTCAGGACATGTGTGATCATGGCCCTCCACAACTTCTTATCCTTTTTAGTTCACAGTAAGCTTTGTCATTTATAATACCCCCCCACGCATTTCCTATTTTGATAACCTTTTACACAATCTCTTTAGATAGGTTACTTGCTGTTTACCTCTGTCACTTAAGGACATGGGGGACCGTGGCCCTCCCCAACTTCTTATCCTTTTTAGTTTACAGTAAATTTTCCCTTTTATAATATCCCTTCCATTCCTTATTCTGACATCCAGTTACACAATCTCTTTAGATAGGTTACTTACTGTTTACCTCTGACCCTTCAGGGCATGGGCGATCATGGCTCTCCACAACTTCCTATCCTTTTTAGTTCACAGTAAAGTTTGTCTCTTATAATATCCCTTCCATTCCCTATTCTGCTATGCATTTTTACACAAGCTTGTTAGATTTACTTGCTGTTTATATCTTTCCCTTTTGTCTTCAATATGACAAGTGAGTTCAAGCAATCTTTCTTCTTTACGTGCTAGACACTTCCAAGGTAGTTAAACTTCTGTACTTGCTTGATTTTGACCTGTGAAAATTGTAGTTTACATGTCAGACTCTTCCTCTTATTAACGACCATAGATTCTGTCTTCTTATAATTGATGGCCAAGTCCTTTATTTACCACTTTTGTTTACTAACTTGTTTTCAGGGGAGATAAGTGAAATCAGAAGACATTCTGGGAAGGGAAAATATACTCAGTGTATAGAAAAAAAAAGGTTTCATTAAATTCTACTAAAAATAAATAAAAATAATCAATATAATATATATATATATATATATATATATATATATATATATATATATATTTAATAGGCTAGCTAATGGAATTTGAAGGATAAGAAGGCAACAGAATGATAACAATATTGGCAATAAGATTGATGATATTTATTCTATATCAGTCATTTGACTAAATTGAGAGTGTACATTCATATATATATACACACAGACACATATATATATATATATATATACATATATATATATATATATATATAAAAGAAAAAATGATAATTAATCTTAGCCTACAAATTTCACCTCTGATGGTCTTTAGTAAATCAAATGTAAGAGGACATAACGTTATCTATTTTATATTGTCCTTTTACAAATATATATTTAGTTACATACATATATATATATATATAAATATATATATATATATATATATATATATATATATATATATATATATATATAGCACACACACACATATATATAGGGGCTGATGATAGCCGATACAGAATGAAATAAACTATCCTCTTGCTGTAAAATATATATATATGTGTGTGTGTGTATTTGTGGGTGCATGTGTATCTGTGTGTGTTTGTACAAACAATACTGAAAAAAATTTAACCAATAATAAATGTGTTAAAAAAGAAATGATACAAGGAGCAAATTACTGATACCTGCTAAAGAGTGGATGGACATGTCCGCCTACGAAACTCTGGAGTCAGGATGCTGAAGCTAACATCAATCACCTAAGTGACAAACTTTTACTTATATTAATTCTCTCTCTCTCTCTCTCTATATATATATATATATATATATATATATATATATATATATATATATATATATGAAAGAACAAATAAGAAATGTTTATCAATCATGTTTAATTTTTATTAAAGCTTCTTCAGAGACTGAGATATTTGAGACAAAGAATAAAGAAAGTCTGATATGTTTTTCTTTTGTGCTGCTTACCTACATACATAGGATGAAATGGAACTAATGTCTTTAATTCAATTACAAAATTAATTTCTAAGCTTTTAGCTTCCATTTTTGAAACATGGTTAGAACTGTGTAGCAAAAAAAACATATTTTAAATCAGTTAATTTATAATATTATGCTCTGTAAATTTACATTGAGCACAATTTTGTAAAATAAAAATATCTATAAGAACACCTATAAGAACGGATTATATATCTTACTGTTCTTTCTTTTTATTTATATATACATATATATATATATATATATATATATATATATACACACAATCTTGCATATATATATATATATATATATATATATATATATATATATATTAGTTATTAAATTTTATATTACAATTTCCACTGCTTGCATTTTCTGTAGATTTTACAAGCATGTAAACTGAAGCAATGTTAAAGAACCTTACTATGCTTATTCACTAACATAAATATTATTGATTTTACTAGTAAACAAAAATGACTATTCATCCAAAGTCTTCCTTATTTTTTTTTTTTTTCTTTTCGGTCAGTAGTCATTCCTTCCATTTAGATGAGACATTTTCCATAATCAATTTTTGCTGGAAATTATGGTCATTTCCCATGTTTTTGAAATTGCGAACAATTTTTACCTTGTTAACTTTAATCAATCATTTCCCCAAGTAATTCAAATATTAAAAATATTTTTTTCATAAAATATAAAAAAAATTAATAATCAAATCATTTGTCCATACTGTAATTTTAATTTATGTAAATATTTTGGTTATGAATTTTAAAAACATCATAACCAAATTAGCAAAAATTAAAAAATGCTATAGTTGGTAAATATATAAGACAATTTCAAAAACTTCTATATTAACATATCAAGTGGCATGATCAAAAAATTTTATATATATATATATATATATATATATATATATATATATATATATATAAATATATATATATATAAATTTTTTTTTTTTATGTACGTTTGATTGAAAAACAAATGAGAGCTTCTTATTTAGAAATTTTATTAATTTTCTGGTTTAGACCATTTTCCCTCAAATCAAGAAAATTTTCTGAACTGAATTAAAGAAAAAATCTAAAGAAATGATACATATATTTATATATATATATATATATATATAGAGAGAGAGAGAGAGAAATTTTTTCTTTCGGATTTTCTTTAATATATATATATATTATATATAAAAATATATATATATGTTAATATATATATATATATATAAAAATATATATATATATTTTATGTATGTATGTATGTATGTATGTATATATATATATATGTATATATATATATTCATATGGCAGTAAAAGAGCGCTATTAGAGCCATTGGCATCTGGTTGATTTTAAATCAGCCCACTCTGAATAAATCTGTTTTTTTTTGTTTTTGTTTTATTTTTGTTTTTTTTACTGCTTTGTATGGCGTGTTACCAATAAAAAAACTAAAATTAAAAATTATTTCTTCCATATAAAAAATATGCCCTGGCCTGATGATTCCTGTTCATGAAGTGAATCATTTTACGCACACACACACAGACATATATATATATATATATATATATATATATATATATGGGACAAAATGAAAGAGCTTTTTTAATGACTCATGTTGGTGATGTCTGTTACGTTTGGCTTTCTCATGTTGGAATGAAAGACAAAACAGTGTGTAAGGAGAATATGTTAGAATTTTTGAGAATGAGAGTGTGTTGGCTTACTTCCTCCTAATTTTCCAATCTGCTCTTAGGAGATGGTCTCAGGACTATAAATACTCTGTGATAATTTTTTATCACTCGCTTTTTAATTTTTTCTGCTTACTCATTAACATGTAAATCTCTTGTAGAGAACACACTTCCTTTTGGGAAAAACATGAACATTACCTACGCATATTCATTCACTACACATACTTTGCACCCAAAAAGTTTTCACATTCATTTGTTTCACAGATTATTGTGTTTGTCACTTGTACACCTTTGTTAATACATTATCATTTGTTTGTACGTAAATATATTCATTCTTGTCATTTCTTTTTGTTTATTTACATTTATTTATACAATCTATGTGAGTCTGCCATGTTTGTTGTGGCCATTTCACGAGACACGTATTTATTTCTCAACCCTAACACTGACATTACCAATGCCCACAATAAGTTAGGAAATGTCTACACCGGCCCGCAACAAGGCCAATAAATTAAATTACCTTATCAGATCCGAAGACCAGAGACTAGAAAATGTTTGCTGTCTTGTTATATAAAACTGTCGATGTCTGCCCAATTTTAAATCATCTCAATAAAACCAGAAATTGTTTTTTTATAATACTATATCTTGTTACACCCTGTGTACTATATATATATATATATATATATATATATATATATATATAAAATACACTAACAAGAAGCCTTACACTTCACATGTCTGACCATTCATCCATCGTGAGACATCTACAAACTGGCAAACTATACATAAAGAAGGATCCTTATCTTTTATGGAACATATGTTTATTTATGTATATATGTATGTCCTGTCATGTGTGTATATATATATATTTATATATATATATATATATATATATATATATATATATATATATATATATCTATGATAATATTCTGTCTGCATTCATAATATAGAAAATTACTAATCGACAACGCAACTATCCTACATCATGAAAACAACAAATTTAGATTACATATACTGGAAGCAATTTACATTAAAAAATTAAATCCAGCACTGAACAGAATCAACTATGAATACTGCAGTAATGTTCGGAAATGCCTGTAAAGGAACAGTTTTTTATACTTTAATGCATGCGTGACCATGACATTATAACATTGAGAGAAAAAATTCCATAATGGATAATTTTTTCACATTCTAATGAGCACTCAGCACATTGTCAACCATTTTGCATTTAAAAGCATAATGAAAAATTATGGTAATGGATAACAATGCACATCTTTATATAAATACTTATACTTATGAACAACATATAGTTTTGTGCCACTTGCATCCCTGAAGATGATCTTGAAAGAAGATCGAAAGCACTTGGGAAATGAAAATAAAAGAAATTTGAACAGCTATAGTACATTTCTCTCACCCTTTGATACCAATACACGGAAGGTTATTCGTGAGTATGAGCAGATTTTATTAAAATCAGCAGACATAATGTCTGTAATTTATTCAATCAGACATGCCCTAAAGAGAATTTGCTGTCTAAATACACATTATATATATATATATATATATATATATATATATATATATATATATATGCTTGAATAAACTGAGAAGTTCTTACATCTTTCTTGTATGTGTTCTTGTGATTTCTTCTCCTGACTTAATGAGTGTAAAAATTTTCAAAACGTTTGTTAATTCTGAGCATTTTCAGAAAACTATTAATCGTTATGAAGGATTTTAATTATATTACTATAATAAATGGTGTGTATTTCTGTTGCAGACAGTGTAAAATTTGTCTATATTTGAGATGAGGTATTGTAACTATTTACACTATTTTATATATATATATATATATATATATATATATATATATATATATATATATATATATATATATATATATATAAAAAGCTTAAACACTAATATTCCGTCATAATTTATTCCATTCATCAGACCTACAAATTTTTTGAATTTGTAGGTCTGATGCATTGATTGTATTTACGAATCAATGGAATAAATTATGGCCATGGAATATTAGTGTTTAAGCCTTTATTATATCCTTTACTCTGTCCTGACATTGAGTTCTACCTGGATTCTATCCTCTGAATTATTTTTATACATATATATATGTATGTGTATGTATGTATGTATATATATTTATATAGTTCAGATATATGATTGCATGATCTGAACAGACATAGATTGATAGATAGATAGATCTGTGAAAGATACCTAAATAACAAACTTAGATAGATAGATAGATAGATAGATAGATAGATAGATAGATAGATATGAACATAGATAGATAGATAGATATGAACATAGATAGATAGATAGATAGATAGATAGATAGATCTGAACATAGATAGATAGATAGATAGATATGAACATAGATATATAGATAGATAGATCTGAACATAGATAGATAGATCTGAACATAGATAGATAGATAGATAGATCTGAACATAGATAGATAGATAGATCTGAACATAGATAGATAGATAAATAGATAGATAGATAGATCTGAACATAGATAGATAGATAGATAGATCTGAACATAGATAGATAGATCTGAACAGAGATAGATAAATAGATAGATAGATAGATAGATAGATAGATAGATCTGAACATAGCTAGATAGATCTGAACAGATAGATAGATAGATAGATAGATAGATCTGAACAGAGATAGATAGATAGATCTGAACAGAGATAGATATATAGATAGATCTGAACAGAGAGAGATAAATCTGAGATAGATAGAGAGAGAGAGAAAGAGAAAGAGATATATCTGAACAGAATGACGTAGATAGATATGAGATAGATATGAACAGAATGATGTAGATAGATATGTAATGTGTAGTCCTATTAATATGCATATTGTACAGAACATATATATATATATATATATATATATATATATATATAAACCCATGAATCCATATGTATTGCTATGATAAATTAATTAAATTTTAATTATACTTGTCTTATTTTAAAACAATGTCCAAAAATAACAACAGATGTTCAAGTTAAACGTATCAGTTCCTTCTTTTTAATTAAATTTATTTTCCAAAACTTATATTTGAGAATTTGTAAATTTAAATTGCTAGAATCAAATTGATCAGACATCTTCTCTGAGCTTCCTCAAAGTAGAGACAAACTTCCACATACATACACATTTCACAGTGGACATACACTTGGAAACCTCCTGACAAGTGGACTGAACAATTACAAAAGCATTCATCTCCGAAACTCCAGAGCTAAGGTACTGAATATATCAATCAGCAAAGTGACAAACTTTATATTTGTAATAATACTATATATATATATATATATATATATATATATATATATATATATATTTTAATGAATATATGTATCTATCCAACGTTGATAGCATGACTTGGAGTTTCATATCAGTTTGCAATCTTCTCAAAGAATATACTCAGCACCTGAAAATTGCAAGACTGCATGAAACTCAGTCATGCTACCAACATTGGATATTATGCATATTTTCTAATATAAACTTAATAGCGCTGTTA
>CAHIKZ030000828.1:487500-547500 GCA_903632075.3 Acanthosepion pharaonis | reverse complement strand
TATCTCAATCAGTCTATCAATTATCTATCTATCTATCTATCTTAGTCAATCTATTCATATCTATCTATCTATATCAATCAGTCTATCAATTATCTATCTATCTATATATATATATATATATATATAGATATAGATATATTAATCTATTTATATCAATCTATCTCGGTCAATCTATTCATTATCTTAGTCTATTCATATCTATCTATCTAACTGTTCATATATATTTAGTTCGCTTGCTATGTACCACATTCTGTTCATATCTATCTATCTATCTCTATATATCTATCTGTTCATATCTATCTAGCTAGCTATTTATGTATCCCATTCTGTTTGTATCTATCTATCTATTATGTATATATGTCTATATGTATCTATCTATCTATCTGTTCATATTTATCTAGCTCACTATATATGTATCCCATTCTGTTCATATCTATCTATCTACATAGATACATGCATGGGCACCTTAAGGCGGTGTAATGGTTAGCAAGTTTCTCTCGCTAAAACAATTAGATAACTGAGTAGTGAGTTCAATTCTCACTGGGTGTCTATTTCTTGTGCCACATCTAAGCTAGGCTTGGATAATCATTAGATACATGCATGCATATATAAATACATAGCCAAATACAGATTGACAGTGTAAAACAATATATACGCCAATATTAACCATTTAAGAAATTAAAAATATTTTCGTGATAGGATTTTTACTTTATAAAAGTGTCTGTGTAGTGTTATGTTTACACATATCTTTATACACATTACATACATTGAATGCATTGGCACCAAGTAATGTAAATTACTCAGTTTGCACACAAATTTAAAAAGGGAAAATTTTTTATTTTACACATGAATTAAAACGTTTTGGTCTGTTGCAGATTGAATGAATTCTGAAGGACTTTAATTATGAGAAGGAAAGAAATAATATTAGAATCAAGTAATTTGTTCTTACCAATTTTCATATTTAATATTTCATTTCATTTTATTCCAAGTCTCTTAATTATTAATATAGATGAATATGTACATGAAAATGTTTCTCCGTAAACATAAATACATGAAAGTATGTGTAAAATCACACACACACACACACACACACACACACACACACACATATATATATATATATATATATATAAAAGGCAGGATGTGTGTGTAACGAATGCACAGCCGCAATTTTCAACGGATTTGCACCAAAATTTATATGCACATGCTCCAAGTTAGCGGAAAGGCCATGACCAACTTTGCAATTCTCAACTCCCATCAATAGTGGAAATAATAGATTTTTCATGCTTCTACGGCAGTTTTCATGTAGTTTGCAGCCATTTTCTACTGGCCAGAGTGAGAGCCTATAGCTGGCTGCCACGAATAGGCAGGAAGATTCTATTGGCCAGCGTGAGAGCCAACAGCTGACTGATACGAATGTTAACTAGCATGCAAAAAAAATCAATAGCTGCATTCGTCACAAGTGGGAAAAATTTAAATCTGCATGGCACTTTACTCCAATTGGCTCATTTGCTTGCTTAAACTCAACATTGATTCTGATTCCGCAGAACTGGGTTGGGTGTGAAAAATTGTTGTATTTGTTGTTAACATTTTTTTTTCATTCGGTTTTTCCAGTTACGAGTCCTTTTTTAAAGCTGATCATTTTGTGTTCATTTTGTTTAGTTCTTTTTCATAACAGATTTAATATTTAGTATAGAGCTTAGAAAAAAACTGCAGTGTGAGATAGGCAAGAAGTAAGGCATGTAGCAACATCAGCACAGCAAAGGGCAAAAATATTTTAAGTCAAGTGATAACGATTGGTGTATGAGTCATATGATTTTTGAATCAAGCACGAGCAACACCGGGCCATGCTGCTAGTATATATATATATATATAGGCTGTACGTCTCGAGGTCCTCAACAGAATCCAGAGACGAATATGCAAGATGATAGGTTCTGGTCTGGCATCTAGTCTACAATCGCTATCCCCACTCTGTCTCTTTTACAAGTATTTTCATGGTAACTGTTCTGACAAGCTATTTTTGCTGGTTCCCAGACTGCATGAACTTAAGCGAGTGACCCGACTGGCATCTCAATCCCACCCTTTCCCTGTCAAAATGATTAAATATAACCATCTCTTCTTCTCCCGCACTTCCTGTCTGTGAAACTCTCTTCCCCTTATTTGCTTCCCCGATGACAATAATCTTTTAATATTCAAGTGTAATGTCAATCGACATCTGACACCCTCAGCTTGTTTCCCATCCTTTTCTGTATTCTTTCTTCAAACATTCCTCTTTTCTCTTGTTCTCAATCCTCCGTAACCCTTTGTGTGTTAGTGGCACTCCTGCCTTGCTTGTTGTAATTTGCTTTAAAAAAAAAAAGAGGTATTGGATTAGGTAAATGAGATAACTAGATATTAGTGACTGTATACACATGTTCTGGCATGCATATGTTAGCAAGCAAATAAATAATTAGCAAATTTAACCAAGAGGTGTCGACATAATAGTGCTCAATGTGATTAGACAGTGCTAAGAAATATATACTAATACATATATACCTAGGTTTGTTGTGCAACTCAAGTTTTGTTGGTTACCCAACTCATCAGGCACACAATATAGCTTATTGTTTATTTTTAAAAAATATACAGATGCTCATAGGATGGATGCTGATTCATAGTTCAAAATTAAAATAGCACAAAAATAGTACTAAAGCAATACCGCTATTTAAGTGCAGGAAATGAGGCGTAGGTATGAGTCAATAAGAGAAAAAAAAGGGAAATTGAAGTACGCTTAAAATTTAAAATTTTGAACGCTGGACACTGTTCGTAAAAGACGTTTGACTGGTTAGAGGGAGGTAATTGGTGTATGACCCAAAATAAAAGTGGGCGGAAAATTAAAATTAAATTTAGACGGAAAGTGGGTTATCCAGGATTACAATATTTTAAGAGAAACAATATATATATATATATATATATATATTGGTATTAATGTGGATAAATCAAACAACTAGATATTAGCAATCATATATATGTGCGTTAGTGTGCATACACAGGTAAGTGAATAAATATTTACTCAATTTAATTTAAGATGTAAACAATATAGTGCTCACTGTGGTTAAACAAAGCTAAGGAGTATATAATAAATATACATATACCTATGTTCGAAGTGCAAGTTTTGTTGTTCTAGCAACTCATCAGGCATAAATTATTACACCCCAATATTATATTAAGTTTATATTGAATTTGAGCTTTGAATCTGCAGTTAATTTAGCATTACTCCCATCAGACCCAGTATACATTTTTTTTAAATCAATAGTAATAATTTGTGCCTGATGATTTAGTAGAAAAATGAAACTTTAAGTTGCACTTCAAACATAGGTATATGTATATTTATTAATATATATATATATATATATATATATATATGGCATAAGATGCCAGTTGGAAAAAAAAATCTTAGTTTTTTGCCAATGCGTTTCATCTTCCGACTTTTTCAAGGCAAAAATGAAATTGAAATGATTTTCTTGTTATAGTTACATTATAAAATCTAAATTTAAAAAAGAGAGACACTTCTGCGTAAGCCTCTTTCTGGTTAATGTAAATTTCCTTTTATAATTTGGATTTTGTAATGTAACTATAACAACGAAACATTTCACTTTTATTTTTGCCTTGAAAAAGTCTGAAAACGAAATGCATCGGCAAAAAAAGTAAGATTTTTTTCCAGTTGTCATCTTATACGAATTTGTCTTGTCCACAGAATTGATCTGGGAATTTAACTACATATATATAAGCATTGGAACAACTACATTGAATCAATAGCTGCATCTACTGCCAGGAAAGTTGATTTACCATGTCATGCAAGAAGGTTTTTCTCATCAGAGTCCATCTTTCACATTTACAAATCTACCATTTGTCCATGCATTAAGTACTATTGCCATATCGTCTGGTGCCCCAGCTGATCATCTCGAAGTTTTTGACCAAATCAAAATAGGATCTGCAACGTAACCGATCCTGACTTGACATCTTGACTTCAGTCTCTTACTGACGTAATGTGGCTTCCCTCTGTCTTTTCTACAAATATTTTCATGGCAACTGGCCTGATGAGTTTTTTCTTCGGTGCCCCAACTACATATATTTAAGTATACTACTAGATTGGCATATCGGTCCCACCCTTTTACTGTTGAAATAGTTAAATGCAACTGCCACTTCTACTCCAGCAGTTTCTTTTCCCATACTTACCACCTGTGGATCTTGCTTTTCTTTACTTGCACTACAATCTTCAAAAATTTAAATACAATGTCAACCGCCATCTTCTTTTTGTTTTGAAGCCCATTCATCTTTTATCCTTTTCTCGATGCCAATCTATACCCAGTCCTTCCTCTCACTTTCACTTTTTGCAATCCCCTGTGTATTAGTTGCAATCACACCTTGTTAGGGGGGAAACGATTAAAAAAAGAAAAATGTATGTACATTTACTGTAAAATATTCTTGTAATGCTTTTAAATCATATAAATGTCTGAATCGAGAACTTAAAAGTTGAAATAATAATTTCTGTGGCAGTTGATCTTGTGTGGATCTTGTCAAATAATAATTTCTGTGGTAGTTGATCTTGTGTGGATCTTGTCAAATAATAATTTCTGTGGCAGTTGATCTTGTGTGGATCTTGTCAAATAATAATTTCTGTGGTAGTTGATCTAGTTGTGGATCTTCTCAAGAACTCCAAGGCACCTTCTGTTTACCTCGGAGTTCTTGACAAGATCCGGAGACGGATATGTAATATAATTGGCCCTGATCTGGCGTCTTGTCTACAGTCACTCTCTCACAGACGTGCCGTCACCTCTCTCTGTCTTTTCTACAAATACTTTCATGGTAATTGCTCCGATGAGCTGCTTTCACTGGTCCCCAGACTCCATGAATTCAAGTGCCCTACGAGGCTGGCATCCTGCTCCCACCCTTACACTGTAGAAACTTTTAAATGTAGCCGTCTCTTCTACTCCAATAGCTTCATACCTCCTTTTAGCTCGCCTGTGAACACCCTTCCCAATTACTGTTTCCTGAGAGCTATAATCTCCAACTATTCAAATGTAATGTCAATCGACACCTCCAGTTACCTTGATCTACCCACTATCCTTCTCCTCATCCTGTCTTCTATCTCTCCTATCTGCTCTCGCTCCAAATCTTCTGCAACCCCCTGCATCCTAGTGGCTTCACACCTTGCTCGGGGCGTAATGCTTAAAAAAAAAAAATGGAAAGTGCTTGGCCAAACTACATTCTTCAGTTCTGCCAGGTCTGACCTTCATGGCTAGGACCTGCCATACCACTTATATAGTTGTAAACCACCCACACCCACTCTGTATTCCATTGGTGAGAAGTAAGTTCCACTCAGCTTCTTCGTGCAAATCACAGAGCAGTGGTTTGCAAGAAGAGGATGTTTCCCTGATCGCTACAATCTCAACCTGTTCCAGTCTAGAGTCAAATGTTATCTTCCTGTCCTACCACTTAACATGACTCTCTACTTCAAGTGGCCTCCTGGATCTTGTACAGGGTGAATCTTACTGTAAAAAAACCCCTGCATCCTAGTGGCGTCACACCTTGCTCGGGGCGTAATGCTTAAAAAAAAAAAGTTTTTGGTTTGTCTCTTTTTTTCAAGCACTTTCTTAGTCCATTTTGCCTACATAAAAGGTTCAAGTTCGAAAGAAACAGATAAGCAATCATATTGGTTGCCAAAAAAAAAAAAAACTTGTGGGGAAATTTGCCTGCAAAAATAACCAAAGAGAAATATTGTGAGTGTCTAAGAGAATCGCTGAAGAAAATCAATCAAGAAATGATCAATTACGATAGAGGATTAATTAGGATAATTAAGAAGAGTATTATTTTCTTCTTTAATTGGACTAACAAACTTATTGACTATCTTAGTCATTAAAGTAAATAGAGTGTAAGAAAACCTTTGAATATAAGAAAAAGTTTATAATGGATATCTACTCATGCACTTAGCCAGTCCCTGTTGCAGATGCCTGATCAGGCATGTATTTGTCCAACATCCACAGAAACTATTTGTGGTTTATATTGTAGTTATGCTGAACAAGGTCAGTAACACATGTTATCACAAGCACTGACTTCGTCCAAACCAGGGTTTCCCAACCTGGTCAGTATCATCCACCGGTGGGCAATTTCAGCTGTTGAGTGGGAGATGAGCAACTGAGCAGAAAATGGTGAGCAATTGGAAATTTTAGTGGGTGATAAAGGTTTTTGAATATTAAAAATATATCTCAACATATTCTATGAGAAAAAATATCCAAATGAGACGGGCAAAGAACCTGTATAAATAAAAGGAGAGTAATTGGATTACATTCCTCGATATCATAAATATACCCGCAAACAAGGACACATGGCACAGTGGATAAAGGCGTTAGTTAGATCCAGTGACAGGACCCAAAAAGTGTGAGTTCAATACCCGGTTAAGGCAGTGGAGAACTTGGAGAGGGAAATTAACAGGTGATAACTGATAACTGACATCCATTAAACATGGCACGTGGAACTAGAACAGTCTGCCCCAGTGAGCGAAATAAAGGGTTCAGTTCAACATTCCAACCACCTGAAGAAGGCCGGAGCATACAATGGCTGAAACGTTGTAATAAATATGGCGACAAAGATGAGGACAATAGTCCAAATAATGTAAATAATGAATTGGTATTTTCTATAGTTTTGAGAAGGGTCATTAACATTGAAATAGTCCTTCAGACGAAACATTTTTTTCAGATCAGTCAGTTAAGGGCCATACATATGATACATGCTTGGGCGATCATGTATCTTTTGGCGAGGCAGATTTTTTCTCACAGTAGGTTGCCGTTTCTTTCTGCAGTAGACTGGTTGCTAACCAAGGCTAAAGAACCCAGTCTATCCTGCTATTTAACCCATAGCTGAGGGTAGAAGAGATGGATGGATACCTTTCCCAAGGGTGTTTGTGCATAAGTGAATCTAACAAACTCGGCTGTAATTCGAACTTGGCTCTCCAAGTTCTCACTCGAAGACGATATCCATTACACCAATGCACATCCACAATTTTTTGGATATAAATCAATTAAGGTAAGACTCGAGAACAACAAAAAACATATTTGCTGAATTTTTATTTGTTGCCAGTAGTGTATGTTCTTTTTAATATTATAATTATGAACAAAAATCGTTTAATTGCTTGTCAACACTGATCCTTGAACATAAAACACTGGGACATTGTTGAATACA
The DNA here is from genome assembly GCA_903632075.3 of Acanthosepion pharaonis. Lineage (NCBI taxonomy): Eukaryota > Metazoa > Mollusca > Cephalopoda > Sepiida > Sepiidae > Acanthosepion > Acanthosepion pharaonis. Next base: position 540,282 of record CAHIKZ030000828.1, on the reverse strand, counting down.
AAACTGGTTGGAGGATGGACTTGCAATTTCATCGTATAAAAACCTACTTGCTACTGAAACCACAACAGCAGCACTAAGAATACAACATATATACCAAAAGATAGATTGATAAATATACAGATAGATAGATAGATAGATAGAGGGCTGGTGCAAGAGTCTCATGGGTCCCCACCCTGATTCTATGATACAGTGCCTTCTACGACATCTCAATTTTAGTAGGTAGTATTCATATAAAATACAAATTTTATTGTAACCTAATTTTTCACAATAATGGATCACATGCAATTTAGGTGAATAATTCAACTAGAAAGATTGAAAATAAATAAAGAGTGTTTCATTAAGATAGATTATATATAAGGTTGTTTCATTAAGACGGATCAAAGTCAGCAGTAAATAAATCAGTGTTATTGGTAAAAATTTATTTATTTCTCTATTGGATCATGTTATTTAAGTCATGGCAATTATGGGTGAAAAATAATATCGCCCAAATGTCTTCCAAATCTGAAAGAAAAAGAAAAAAATCATTAGACGCTTAAACTTAATTCACATTTAAAATTGGAACACCCTTTACAATGTATCTAAATAAAAATTAGAGACATATCCTAATACAGAGTGAGATGGGTAAACTGTTATCATTTTATATTTTTAATTTTGCATATATGCATTGTTTGTTTTTGATTTTGTCGACTGCACAATATAGTAGGGTCAGTTGGGCGCTATCTGTGAGAAAAAGAGAACCATGATGCAATTCGCTCTGGCAGAAATTTGGAAACAGCATGCTGTACTGCTTGGTATTCATGCTGGAAGCTCCAACACGAATGCTTCAGAGTGTTTGGGTGCAAATCCGAGCAGAGGATTCAGAAAAAGTTGGATGAGTCAAATAGTGATTACGAAGGTATGTCAGGTCGGAAAATCCACTCAGATCATTCTGATAAAAGAACTCCCAAATTTGTTGGTGAAGGATTCAGACTCAACACGAAGGTCTACATCATGCCTTGAGGAGGAAGTGCTGCCCTGGGGTCAAGAGGGTGGCTACTGAAGACCCTATTGTCTTGCAAAAGGACTCTGCACTATGCCACACAAGAAAGAGAAACCAGTCATGACTGTCAGACATTTTCTGCAACTATATCACCCCCTGCATCTGGCCACCTAACTCCCCAGACTGCAACCCCCTTTCATTATTATGTGTGGGGCACTGTTAAGTGAGGGACCAACAAATTTCCTTGTAACACCAAAGATGAAGTGAAGGCAAGGATTATGGCAGCATTCACCAACTTAAACAAAGAGACTGTTCAGAAGTGCTTGTGGAACTCTCTTTTGGCTTCTTGCTTTCCAATCAACATTGACCTTCAAAAATTTAAATTAAAAATGTGGTTGTAAAAGAGGATGCTGAGGATACTATGGACCAAACATGTGAGCAACAACAAAGTTTTAGAGAAAATAAAAAATGAAAAGGAAACTTATACTTAACATCAGGAAGAGACAGTTGAAATTTCTTTACCTGCACCATTACTGAGATTAACATGCGATTAGCCATCAAAAGCAGTATATCCCCACCCCCATTTCTCTATCATTTCTAGGAGTATAATTTTGTGTTCTAATCATAACGTCCCTTTTAAATCACTCAGAAGCCATTTTCAGTTTCTGACAATCATTTTAATCTTGATATCATGTCTTCTGGTAAACAGTCCCTGCCAACATCGTGCTGTTATCGATATCATTACTATGATGATTATTATTAATCATCATCTTAGACAACCATTATGCAGAACAGTAACATCATCATCATCACCATCATCATCATAGTTACTATAGATCAAGTACTTAAAGTATCAGCCATCATCAGTCATTGCTATCATTTTTGTTCTAAGCACAAAAGCAAAAGTAACTTTAACTGTTAAATGTAACAGCTTTTCTTTCCCTCCCTTCTTCTTCTTTTTCTTCTTCTTTTTCTTTCTTTCTTTCTTCGTTTTATATCTCATTCTTTTCTTTCATTATATGCTTTCTTTTTCTGCCTTTCGTCCTTGTTTTTTAAATGTTCTTCTTTTTCTGTTTTTGTTTCATATCGCATTCCTTTCTTTCCTTATATCTTTTTGATTTTTCATCTTTTTTATTCTTCACCATTCTGCTTCTTTGGTTTTAATGTTTTCTTTTTCTTTTTTTTACTCTACACACTTCTTCTTCTTCTTCTTCTATCTTTGTTTTTATAACTTTTCTTTTTCCATCATTCACTCTTCACCTCCTCCTCCTCCTCCTTCTTCTTCTTCTTCAAGGTATTATATTTGTATCTCCAACTTAACATTGTCTTTTCATTCATTAATTTTCCTTCTCTACTTATTTTTTATTTCTTTCTTTTCACACCTATCTTTATTAATATGTTTTAACTGCCACTTCTCTCATTTTTCTTTTTTATAATTGCACTTTTCTGTTTTTATTTTCTGTACTGGTTCATTTCTTTCTGTTTTTCGCCATTATTCCTTTTTTTCCTATTTTTTTTCTATTCATTTCCTTTCTTTTTTTTAATCAACTCTATTTTCATTCTTAGTTATTTTCATTTGTTCCTTTTTTTCTTTCTTCTTCCATCTGTGTTTTTTTTTTTTAATTTTACTTTTCTTTTTATCCTGTTTTCCTACTTTTTTCCTTTTTTTCATTATTGTTATAACTTCCTTTTTCTTTTTTTCTAAACTTTTCTCTCTTTTACTTAAACCCTACCCATTGTCTTTGAGCCTTTGCCAAAATATCTATTCCATTCGACTACATTTTTTTTCAGAAATGCATTTTGTTTTCTTCTATTTTTCCAGTAATTCTCAGATTTCTGCTGTCGCTTTTCTCTTTCACTTTCGCTTCAGACTTACTCATTCTAAAAACATTCCCAAAGGCAGTTGGGGTCTTTTTTCTAAATTTTTTTCTTCATTTTATTTTTTTTTTTTTAGATTTTATCCCATTTTTGACATATTCTGACTTAAAGGGATTTTAGTATTTGTCTTGCCATTGTTATGATGTTGCTGCTTTTATTGTTGTTGTTTTAACAACAACTGTTAGTTATGGTTGCAGATGGAGAAGTCATTTTACTACAAAAACAAAAACTAGAAATATTATTCTTGTCATATGTCATTATTATTATTGTTTTACATTATTATGCTTACTATCAATTTGTTATTATTTATATTTTAGTTATTGCTTGTTTCATAAAAAATTCAAGCTGTTACTATGCTAAAACATTATTAGTGTCTACCGTTCATCCATGCTTTGAATATTGCTGTCATATATGGTCCGGTGCTCCAGCTATGTATTTAGAGATTCTTAATAAAATTCAAAGAAGAATCAGCAACATTATTGATCCTGACATGGCATCTCAGTTTAAGCGCAGTACTAGATTGGCTAGATATAACTATAAGTTCTACATTAAATATTTCTTCTCTCACACTTTTAGAACTCTCTTCCAGCTTTCTTGTCGTTCCAGTCAAGGAAAATCATCAAAAATTTAAATGCAATGTCATTTCATATATTCTGTCTTCTTATTTCCTGCTCTTGAGAAGACACTCTGTTTATTTATTAAACAATACATATATATATATATATATATATACATACATACATACATACTCACAGGCAGGCATGCAAACCCCACACAATTATGTGTATATGTATGTACATATATATGTGTGTATGTGTGTGTATACTGATTCCTTGTAACTTTGGAAGTATATGTATATGTGTGTATATGAGTTTGTATGTGTAAAAATGTGTTTATTAATTCCTCATAATAAGACAGTGTGTATGTATGGAGATGGAATATACATATATACATGCATGCTGACAAAAACACAAGAAAATGGAAATAGATCTAAGAACACACAGGGGTCATTAAAAGATAAGAATGCCGATAACTCCTTCACCATTTCTCGGACCAATCTTAATTGTTTTATAACCCTTCACACAGAACTTTTCACTGCCAGTTCAAGAAAGACATTTGGGTCACTAACACACTAAAAAGAGAATGTCTCATATCAAAAATATTTAACATCGAAAAACATAAGAAAAAATTAATTATTTTTAATAATATGTGGAAATCTCCACACTTTGCCTGATGAAGTTTGCAAGACTGGAAATACGTGTAGCAAAATTATGGAAAATAAAGCATAATATTTTTTTTAACCATTACAACCAAAAATGGTTGCAGCTTCACTCTTCTTTTTAATATATATATATATATATGTATATTTAGGCAGCATGCTTTCATTTAAGCAGGTTTGTTTAAATAATTTAGACATATTATGTCTATTTATTTTGAATTTATGGAGCTACTGTATACACATCCATAGATACTTTAACAGCCTGAAGATGGTGTTGAATGACACTGAAACTACATGGGGAAATAAAAATTATTTGAAAAAAGATTTTGGTATTTTTTCTTGATCGATTTTCTACAGACACTAAGAAATTAATTTGTAGACTTGAAACTAAAATAAATAAACATAATATGTCTAAATTATTTAACCAAACTTGCTTGTATATATATATATATATATATATATATATATATATATATATATATAATTTAAAAATAATAAGCAATGAAAATATCTAATTTAAAATAACAAATCATAGTTTTTCTGTATTATATTAAATATTGTCTGGTATAATTGACACCCACCACACATACATACGTATATATATATATATATATATATATATATATATATATATATATATATATAAAGGCTCAAAACAGTAATATTCCATGGTCATAATTTATTACATTGTAATCATAATCATGATCCAATTCATCAGGCCTATAAATTCAAAAAGAAATCAGAGAATATAACTGGGTATAAAAAATCAAATTTTTTGTTTCAAATAATTTTTTTTTATTGCTCTGTCCTGTGTCTTCAAAAGTCACATTACCTGGATTCTGTCATCTTGGATTTATACATATATTGACCACTAATATTATTTATATTTATATATATATATATATATATATATATATATATATATATATATTGACCACTAATATTATATATATATATATATATATATATATATATATATATATATATATATATATATTATAAATTAATTGATTTAAAATATGGTTATTTTCGCTACACAGTTCCAACCATGTTTCAAAAATAGAAGCTAAAAACCCCTAATTTTATTTTTGCAAATAAATTAAAAGCATTAGTTCCATTTCATCTTCAAGCGAATTTTGGAGTAACTTTTAAAATTTACTGGTTTTAAATACACAGCTAAAATCACGTTTCCATGGTTACAGAATATTCTACTCAAATTGAACACGGGTGTCTAGATTTTCCTTATGACAGTATCATTGTATCAGTTATTAGCTTCAAATTGGTAAGGGGTGAGGATGTATTTTACACTGAAACCTGACGTCGGTTGAATGGATGTCGTCTGAATTTAAAAAAAAAAAAAAAAAAAAAAATTGTTAACGGTAAAAAATTTTCAACGTCATCTTTTAAAATTAAAGATTTTTTTTACAATACTTTTTATTTAACTACGATTTGAAATATTTTCCTTTTTAATTTTTATTTTACTATATTCTTTTTAAGAACAGTTAAATGTATTAGAATCCATTATATTATGTAGGATTATTTAACATTAAGTTTAAGTTAAGTATGTATATGTATATATATATATATATATATATATATATATATATATTGACCACTAATATTATATATATATATATATTGACCACTAATATTATATATATATATATATATATATATATATATATATATTGACCACTAATATCATATATATATATATATATATATATATATATTGACCACTAATATTATATATATATATTGACCACTAATATTATATATATATATATATTGACCACTAATATTATATATATATATATATATATATATATATATATATTTGACCACTAATATTATATATATATATATATATTGACCACTAATATTATACATATATATATATATATATATTGACCACTAATATTATACATATATATATATATATATATATATATATTGACCTCTAATATTATATATATATATATATATATATATATATATATATATATATATATATTATATTTTGAATGTGAGTATATATTGTAAACTCATGGAAATACACAAATTTTGAATGTATGATAAAAAGGGTTAAAATGTGTGAAAGATGGAAGATGCTCTTATTTGTGAAGTTAGCCTTTGACCGAGGGAGATAAAGAGAAACAAATATTCCCTTTAAAGGACAATCCATCATTCAATCTTCATCAGTGGGAAATAGAAGGTGCAAAATCTATCGGGCAATCTCTCTTACTGAAACCAACTGCGATTGAAGAAAAAGTGAGAGTTCTGCAGGGTTTTGAAATTCTCTGGCCACTCAACTCTCTCCTGTAGATGATGCAGAAAAGCCTGTCTCTCTTGTATAAGCTTCTGCAAATATCTGAGAGTGTGTAGATGAAAGTCCATCCGAAATAATATATTTATTTATGCATATCTGACATTTTCTCTACTTCAGAAATCACACCTTCCCCAAGATCTGTATGACATAGAAAATAAAGGGCCTTACTCTACCATGTTGAAGCATGCCTAATTGGTAGGGTATCTGAATTCAAAGTTGTCTTTCAAGAAGATAGATTGAAGCATTAAGTACCACATATATTCACATATCATGGAAACTTTGAAGACCTACTTTTGAAGATAATTTGTCTATGGTAAATGGATATATAGTTCAGTCAATGGCATAGCCAGGGCTAGCAGTACATACACTAATTTCATATTTTGTGTATGATGTGACCCCTTAATATTACCTTCAAAATTAGGTCTTCAAACGTCACATGATACCATGATATGCAAGTATATATGATATGCATGTTATATATATATATATATATATATATATATATATATATATATATATAATCAACTCTCCCGTCGAGATTCGACATATGGGGGTCAAGCAGATCAGTTTCCAGGAAACCGACAGCCCGACACCGGCACATGAGATTTGATTATAGTGGTGAAGGCCTCGTGCAGGACCATCCACACTTTTTGAAGGGACGAATACAGAGACCTGGTGCACCGAATGCCACATGGTTCCCAAACGACCCTCCGCAGGTTTTGAATTCAGAGTTGTCCTTCTCCTAGACCAGTTGCCATCCAAGGCTATAGAACCCAGTCTTTCCTGCTATTTATCCATAGCTGGAGGGAGAGTAAGAGGATTCATACCTTTCCCAAGGGTATTAGCATGTAAGTGAATGTAATGGATTCAACTGGAATTCGAACTCGGCTCCGCAATTCCTCAATCCAAGCCGCTATCCATTACTCCACCGTCCACATATATATATGAAGAAATATAGTCTTAAGATGTGCTATATTTATGGGATAAAGTGCTCAATATCAGAGATAGAGCGTGTGTAAATATAAAGTGAACATAGATGCAACACTTAGAGGCGTCAGTCTGTTTCATGCAATTGCATGACGATGACCTGACGATTGCATCTAGCATGAAACAGACTGTCGCATCTAAGTGTTGACTTCTATGTTCACTTTTATATATATATAATCTTATTATTTAACAGCCATTGTGTTTTTGTCAATTATTTTTCTTTCCTTCTTTTATTTACCCTGCAAATATATATATATATATATATATATATATATATTAACAGCCATTGTATATATATATATATATATATATATATATTAAATAATAAGATTAATTGTAGTGAAGATGATAAACAATTCAAACATGAAATTTAACTCAAATTTAAACACTCAAATACCATGGATAACATCAGTTATAAAAAGAAAACAGAAAAATTAAAAAAGTAAAATATTCAAAAGAAAAGAGACAGAAAAGGCACAAAATAAATTTAAATGACAAAGTCAAACAAGAATTAAAAATGACAGACATATACCTCAGAAAGAACTTTAAAAAAAAGACAAGTAGTCCTGGGTGGACTTCCAGTTATAACAGAGAAAGTACACTGATCTCTATCTATAAAAGGCAGGATGTGTGTGTGTGTGTAACGAATGCACGGACGCAATTTTCAACGGATTTGCACCAAAATTTACATGCACATGCTCCAAGTTAGTGGGAAGGCCAAGACCAAGACCAACTTTGTATTTCACAACTCCCATTGATAGTGGAAATAATCGATTTTTTCATGCTTCTACGGCAATTTTCATGAAGTTTGCGGCCATTTTCTACTGGCCAAAGTGAGAGCCTATAGCTGGCTGCCACAAATAGGCAAGAAGATTCTATTGGCCAGCGTGAGAGCCAACAGCTGACTGACATGAATGTTAACTAGCATGCTAGCATACAAAAAAAGTTGATAGCTGCATTCGTCACAAGTGGGAAAAATTTAAATCTGCATGGCACTTTACTCCAATTGGCTTATTCTATAACGTTGATTCTGATTTCGCAGAACTGGTTGGATGTGAAAAAGTATTTGTTGTTAACATTCTTTTTTCATTCAGTTTTTCCAGTTACAAATCTTTTTTTAAAGCTGATCATTTTGTGTTCATTTTGTTTAGTTCTTTTTTCATAACAGATTTAATGTTTAGTATAGAGCTTAGAAAAAATTCACAGTTTGAGATAGGCAAGAAGTAAGGCATGTAACAATATCAGCATGGCAAAGGGCACTCCTTTAAAGGTAAGGAAGGGCAAAAATATTTTAAGTCAAGTGATAGCGATTGGTGTATGAGTCATACGATTTTTGAATCAAGCACGGGCAACGCCGGACCATGCTGCTAGTAACTTATATTTGGATAGTTGACCATACGTACTCACGTATCATGTGACTTTTGAAGACCTAATTTTGAAGCTAGTTTGACTACAGTAAATAGATATATAGTTTAGTCAACAGTGTTGCCATCCAAGACTATAGAACCTGGTCTGTCTTGCTATTTACCCATATCTGGGGGGAGAAGAAAAGGATTCATACCTTTCCCAAGGTTATTAGCACGTAAGTGAATGTAATGGATCTGACTGGAATTCAAACTCAGCTCTCTGATTCCTCAATCCAAGCCGCTATTCATTACTCCAACGTTACCTTTCCCATAAGTGAATGTAACAAACCTGACTAGAATTTGAACTTAACTCTCTGATTCCTCAATCCAAGCCACAATCCATTTTCACACTGTGCCTCCAGAGTAAAACAGATCAATTGAAGTATCTGTCTATATTTCTGAGATGAGGTATTATGTACACTATTTACATTATTTGGACTATTGTCCTCATCTTTGTTGCCATACTTATCACAATGTTTCGGCTGTTGTACACTCCAGCCTTCTTCAGGTGGTTATGAAACATGTGATGAATATGGCACCAAAGATGAGGACAATAGTCCAAATAATGTAAATAATGTAGATCAATTGAATTCTAGATTTTTTTTTATTGTTTATTCTTGCTGTTGCAGCCAACCAATCCAGAAGAAGGAAAGTCCTTAATTCAAAACTGGTTGGGCATCAGGCTAGTAACTTCATCCCATGAAAATCATATTTGATTTGGAAGCTACAGTAGCATAGTGTATTGAGTTTGTGGCACCAATCATCAGAGTTATCTTATATATTTATAAGTCTACCATTCACTCCTTTTTTGAATATTGCTGCCATATCTGGTCTGGTGCTCCTGCTATATATTTAGAGATTCTTGATGAATTCCAAAGAATCTGCAATGTTATTGGTCCTGACCTGACATCTCAACTTCAGTCACTTTCCCACTGCCATAATGTAACTTCCCTGTGCCTTTTCTATAAATACTTCCATTGTAATTGTTCTGATGAACATTTCACAATGGTTCCTATATTTTATGGAATTAAGTGCAGTATTAGATTGGCAGGATGATCTCATCATTTTACAGTTGAAATGGTTAGATGTAACTATAAGTTATATGCTAACAATTTCTTGACTTGCACCTCTCACTTTTGGAAGACTCTTATGGCTTCTGGCTTTCCTCTCAACTTTGATCTTCAAAAATTTATATACATTGTCAATCGTCATCTTCTGCATTCTTAATTCCTGTCCTTTTATTGTTCTCTTACCTTAATACTAATTTTTTTTCTTTATTCCTGATATGTCCCAGAAAGGGATATATTTGTTCGAAGTAGCAAAGTGGTTGTTCACTACTGTAACCGAGTAGGACAATCTAGCAGGTAACCGTAATGGACTGGTCCTCGTCGTAGTGGTAGGCAGTAGGCGAAGACAATAGGCATAGCCAATAGGTATTGTCCTTTACCTCCACATCAGTCTGTATTTGTGGCTGACACCAGCCAATCATATTACTGTGAGGGGGAACCCAGGTGTATGCATATTCATTACATCAATTCCTAACACATAGTAACTCCTTGCATCTTAGGGGCTTTATTACTTTGCTTAGGATAAAATGATTAAAAAAAAGTTGAAGACTTCAGGGAGAGAAAGAAAGAAAAATGCATAACCTATAAAAAAATGTACAATATCCATATAGTAAAATTATTTAAGAATTGCATTTTAGATGAATAAAAATTTTCTTATAACTATCAGGAACTGTCAATCGGTTTTTGTGATCAGAGTCTAACATGCACTACTGTCTCAAAATGATTAATGATATATATATGTAAATTTAGTCTGACACTGGAATAAGACAAGCCAATATTTGTACTATTCTGTAAAAAGAAAACATCTTTCTAAGACTAGATATTATTTGCCCAACACCAGCTTTGGCATGAGGCAATATTTCATAAAGCATCCCAAGGAGAAATAACTCCCTGTTAATACTTAATGAAACTAGCTTGATAGCTAAAGGGTAGTGTTTATTGAAGGTCACATGTAATATATCAATTGAGACCAAGACATATTTATTGAAGGCCTTACTATATCAATTGAGGGGAGTAAGGTCTTATATAATATATCTATTGACGGTAACACATGATAATTGAAGGTCACATTTAATATAACATCTGAGGTTAGTGCATGCTTATTGAAGAATTCATGAAATATTTATTTTGAGAACAATAGTGCTGCTTGAAAGTTCAGCAGCCACTATCTTAGTGGCTTTATTGCCTTGCTTGGGGTAAAATGATTTTTTTTTAAAAAGTTGAAGTCTACAGGAAGAGAAAGAAAGAAAGATGCATAATCTAAGGAAAATGCTCAATATCCATGTTATATACCATACCTATGAACACAAATGGGTATATCCCAATCCTCATAAATATGTTGAACATTATTGTAAGTGGGGGTAATATGCTGTCTAAGTAGTCCACCACTAGAAGTGGTTTACCTACTTCACACTGCTGGTGAGTATTGTATTTTGTTGATGTTATAAAGATTACCATTTCATTTCCAACCTCCATTTTGGTTATTTCTCATTCAGTTATCTTTTCTAGGTTACAACAAGCCATATAGTAAAATTATTTAAGAATTACATTTATCATGAATAAAAATATTATTTTTATTTTTTAAAAACAGCAGGAACCCCCAATTGGTTATTGGGATCAGAATCAAGCATGTACATTGTTATTGTGAAAAAATTTAAAATAATCCTATTAAAAAATTTAAAATAATCCTACTAAAAAATTCCAAATAATCCTATTTAAAAATTTTAAAAAAATCCTATAAAAAATTTAAAATAATCCTATTTAAAAAATTTTTAAAATCCTATTCAAAAATCTAAAATAGTCATATTAAAAAATTTAAAAAAATCCTATTTAAAATAATCCTATTTAAAAATTTTTAAAAATCCTATTAAAAAATCTAAAATAATCCTATTAAAAAATTTAAAATAATCCTATAAAAAATTCCAAATAATTCTATTTAAAAATTTTTAAAAAATCCTATTAAAAAATTTAAAATAATCCTATTTAAAAAAATTTTTAAATCCTATTAAAAAATTTAAAAATCCTATTAAAATTTTTTTAAAAATCCTATTAAAAAATTTAAAATAATCTTATTAAAGAATTTAAAATAGTCCTATTAAATGTGTATCCAAACACAAATTTGTAAACTTTCCAAACAATACAAAAACAAAAAAAAAATACCAAGGATATATTTTAATTATTTACCAAAAAAATGGGATTTTTTCCACCAAAACCGAAAATTTGACAGGTACAAAAAACACCTTTTGAAGCAATTTCTTCAACAATTTCTCACATTTGTTCTTGGGGATTTTTGGCCACTCCTTGCAAAACTCAACCACTTTAAGAGTGGATGGAGGGACATGAGCTGCCAGTTTCAAGCTTAGCCCAATATTTCTATTGGATCGAAATCTGGACCTTGACTCAAAATCTTCTTTCTTTTAACCCATTCCTTGGTAGTTTTGGTGGTATGTTTCAGGTCATTGTTTCATTGCAGAACCTATTTTCAGCCAACTTTCAACTCTCCAGCTGACGACAGGAGATTCTGATCCAGACTTTATTGATAAGACTGAGAATACACGTTTCCATGAATAATATGGAGTGCTCAAAGTTCAGAGGCAGAAAAGCAGCCCTGGATTTTAAACATGAGCTCATTGTATGCTTATTAAAGGTCTCATCTATTGTAAGCTGTGTATGCTTGACTTTGCTTATCCAAATCAAGCAATAGCACCTATTTTTTTCAAGGAATTAGCAAACATTTATTTTTATGAGGAATGTTTGTCAAAATATCATATTTTCAGGTATCTAAATTTTAAAAAAATATTTTTTAGACACGAAGGAATTAATAGAATAATGAAAAAATGCAAAATAAATATTAATAGATGTTCACCAATAACTGAATGTTGCAACTTCATGCTTTGTATATGTTTTAAAATAATATTATATACAGTCTTATTTTGTACATGTCTATTTCTGCATGCACTGTGTGCACGTGATTGTGCATATATATATATATATATATATATATATATATTGTGTATATTTAGGCAGCAATTTTTCATTGATGCATGTTTCATTAAATAATATAGACAAATTTTGTCTATTTATTTTAAGTAAGTTCCTTTCATATTGTCTGATAAGTTTAATAACATTATCATTAAAAGACGAAAGGAAAACATATTGATACATGTTTAAATCCAATCTAAGCTTTGCATGAAAAATTTCAAAGCAACGACAAACTCATGTATACAAGACGCGGAAGCGGAAATCGTGTTGCAGCTCGTGACGTCACACATGACCACATGAGAGTGACAATGAGAAGTATTAAGTATGGGAAGTCATTGGTATAAACCAATGGCTTTTGTTACCAATTTAAGAATATTTGTGGAGATTTCATAATTTATTTTGTTCAGGTTAGGTTTCAACTGTTTTATGTATATAGCTTCAAGAATTTTTAGTTTTTGTTTATTGTTTTCATGTTTAAGTATAGTTGTGTTTTCAACAAGGATTTTCCGGAATATGGTGATTTCCTTTCGTCTTTCAATGATAATGTTATTAAGCTTATCAGACAATATGAAAAAAACTTACTTAAAATAAACAGACAAAACTTTTCTATATTATTTAATGAAACATGCATCAATATATATATATATATATATATATAAATGAATGAGTGGAAAGAGCTTTTGTGTAATGTGTTTTGACCCTTAGGACTTCATCGGGCTAGTTTGATGAAGTCCTAAGGGACAAAACATGACACATGAAGACTTTTTCCACTTTGTCATACATCTTTCCTCCAAAACTGTTTTTGATATATAAAAATTTATATATTGCTTTTCCTATATATATATATATATATATATATATATATTATTTCAAATGCTATAATAAAAATGGATACTGATATTTGAAATAATAATGTTTAAAGTATTAAAAAATAAATCCATTTATTGTTTAGAAATATATATCTTTCTTCCTAGTGTGTGTTCATGGCCTAGGGGTGAGAGTCTCTGACTAATATTAAATCAGTTGGGTTTCAATCCTGGCTTGAAGCAATTACATCTCTAGCTAGACTGCTGAGCTGTGAAACAGTCTGTCTGTGGATGACTATATATATAAATATATATATATATATTGGCAACTAGGTCCTATTCTTTTATATTTAAAATTGCTAGATGCAACTGTAAGTTCTATGCTAACAGTTTCTTCTCTCACACTTCTCACTTGTGGAACTCTCTTCCACCTTCTTACTTTCTGGTCAACTTTGATCTTCAAAAATTTAAATGCAATGTCAATCGTTATCTTCTGTCTTCTTAATTTCTGTTCTTTTATTGTTCTCTCTCCTTAATAATGTTTTCTTTTTCTCATATTCTTTCACATTCAGTAACCTCTTCCATCTTATTGGCTTTATTGCTTTTCTTGGAGTGAAATGATTAGAAAAAAAAGGTAAAATCTTTTATGCAACATGTGCCTTCAGAACAATCATGGCTCTCCACAACTTCCTAATCTTTGTAGCTCTAAGGCTTAGAGCTACAAAGATTACAAATGAAATAGCCCAATACAGAATTTTACATTATTTTTAACTATTATAAATTATTATAATTAAAATTTTAAAAAATGAAAAAAATTCTTGTAAAAATTCATTATTCATCAGAAAAATTTTATTTCTTCAGACAATAATGTCCTTAATAGAACTTATTTACAAAAGCAATTAAAAGCTTTTCTAATTAAATAATGTCATAGTTTTATTACAATCATTATTGTTCAATTCAGAGCAGATTTTCACTTAGAATAGAGCAAATTTGAAAAAAAAGTAGGTGATTTATAATCTCCAAGGGCTATTACTTTTAACAAATAAAAATTCAGAAAATAGAAAGGTTTTGTACAAAATTTCATGAAATTAAGTAAGTTAGGGAGGGGGGGTAACATATGTAAAAAAAAATATTTTTTACCAAAATTTTCTAAAAAAGAAACATTTCAAAAATAATTTCTTTCATTTGTGAATAAATCCTGAAAATTTCATTAAAATTGGACAATTATTTGATTTTTATAAGAATTTCCAAATCAATATGTTTTCAACAGAAAAAAAAAGCACAAAAACGTCAATGTTATTATATAGTCACCGCCTTTGTGGCCTTTTTCATTACACTATGCTCTTTTCCACGAAAAAGTGGAGGTACCTACTCTAAGGAAATTTTGTTCCTTTTCTATCCCTCCCTGTCGATGTTCTGTGATTATCAAAAGAAAAGGAGAGTTATCCAGAAACTAAAAACAACTGAAGTCCAATGAAAAGTCTCTCGATTTATAGGTTTCATGAGATCACTTAACATGAGTTATCGCTATTAGAACCAATGTCTATGATGTTATCCTTATTATTAATCTTATCTTTGTCATTATTTGTTGCAATATTATTGTAAGTTGAATTCTTGTCATTATTGCTGTTATAATTGAAAGGAAAATTGTAACTGCTGAGCAATCTTGAACTTTGCTCTCATCAGAATTGTAATTCATCACCAAGTCATAATGATTATTGACGCCATTACTATCACCATAAATCAACTCCCTCATTAACTCTTTCAGTCCTAACGGTATATATATATATATATATATATATTTATCAACACGGACTACCAAAATAGTCATGGAACCTTAAGGTTGTCTCTTTCTTAATTATTTAATTAATATTTGGTCTGGTGTTACATTGAGCTCTGTGGATTACATCCTCTTTAGAATTATCCACACAGATTACCAAACCCTTCATTAACTTACTATATATATATATATATATATTTATCCCAAGAAAATGTTTTGGTAATATTAGTTGTTAATTTCTGTAAATAATCCTAGTTTTTTGTTGCATAACAATACTGTTGGAATAGTTTAGTCTAGGCCTTAAGAAATTTACTCTGAGG
Source organism: Acanthosepion pharaonis (assembly GCA_903632075.3). Taxonomy (NCBI): domain Eukaryota; kingdom Metazoa; phylum Mollusca; class Cephalopoda; order Sepiida; family Sepiidae; genus Acanthosepion; species Acanthosepion pharaonis. The sequence goes on along the minus strand of CAHIKZ030000828.1, from coordinate 524,529 downwards.
TTTAAAAACATATTCAGTGCTTATTGGAAGTCTTATCAGGCCATCAACCTAGAAAATTACTTAAAATTTGTAATAAAATAGGTTTAAGATGATAAATGTCAATACCTTCTTTCTTTCTTTCTTTCTTTCTTTCATTCTTTTAATATATCCTTTCCTTCTCTTTTCTTTCTTTGTTTTATTTCTTGTCCTTTTCCTTTAGTCCTTCTTCTTCCTCTTGCTCTTCTTCTTCTCCTCCCCCTTCTGTCTTTGTTTTATATCTCATTCTTTTCCTTTATTATATCCTCTCCTTTTCTGTCCTTCCTCTTCTTCTTTTTCTTTTCCTCTTTATCCATTCTTTTTCTTCTTCTGTTTATTTTTATCTTATTCTTTTCCTTTATTATTTTCTTTCCTTTTCTCTCTTCCTCCTCCTTCTCCACTCTTCTTCTTCTTCTGTCTTTCCTTTATATCTCACTCTTACCTCTATTATCATCATCATCATCATCATAATAATTCTTCTTCTTCTTCTTCACCACCATTATTGTTACCAATCTCAGTCATTTCTATGTTTTTGTCCTTCTCCCAATGTGGTATTGACTTGATGTTTTGCAAATTTGCTATCAAGTTGCTGACTTTGTACAAACTTAAGTCTAGAAATCAAATAAAGATTGTCCAAATAAAAATAAAAATGGAGGACAGTTTTCTTGTTTTGCTTTGAAAGAATCCCTTTTGGCTCAGAATTTTGAAGTTCTTAATGCTAAAAACAAAAAGGCATGTCATCAAAAAATAAAAATGGTGATATCTTAAAAGTACAGCTTATAAACAGTTAAGTGGAATTCCATTAAGAAAAGCTGAAAGAAACGCTTTGAATGACTTAATGCATTTAGATTGAGACAATCAGACAATGACTGCATTGCATTGTTTGTGTTCAAGTCTATGATACCTTACCAGGGCATAATTGTTATTCATGCAGGCCATTAACCCCTCACACACACACACATTTTTGGATAACCCAAATAACTCAAGGTCATTATGAACAATTACAAAATAGCAGCCATATTTGACTAATTTTGAAATTGCCTTGATTATATTTTTTGCATGAGTAATCTTTGATTTTGATTTGTTTCTTATTACTATAAACATTATTTTTAGTGGGTACACGTGGTGATTTCCTAAATGTAGATTTGAAGTATAGGGCCACCCAGTGAGGATCAAACTCACTATTCAGTCATAATTGGTCTAGCGAGAAAAGCTTTCTAACCATTGCATCACGTTAAGGTGCCCAAATGTTGTCCTAAGCATAGCTTTGATGTGGCACAAGACCAAAAGTATGGGGGCACCCAGTGAGGATCAAATTCAATATTCCGCCGTAATTGGTCTTTTAAGACAAGCTTACTAATTACACCATGTCAATGGGCCCAAATGTTTTTCTAAGCATAGTTTAGATGCGACACAAGACCAAAACTATGCAGCCACCCAGTGGGGATTGCACTCACTATTCAGTCATAATTGATCCAGCTAAGCAAGCTTGCTAACCATTGCACTATGTCAAAATGGCCAAGAGAGTATACATGGTTGAGTCAGCATACATGCTTTTTTCCCAACAGTGAAATTAATGTCTACCAGCTAGATCATTGAAAGTCTTATTAAAGAAATATACCTCTTCAGATAAATTGATCCTCCATTTCCTTTTCTCTGGAAATTCGCTTGGGTTAAATGTTCCATAAAAGCTAAGCTAGTGTTTAATTACCCTTCTTAAGAAAGGTACACTCCTTGTGAAGACATTTTCGTTGTGTGCCATATTTTCTTGCACATGATACAAAACATTTTGAATGAAAACTAAAGGCAAAATGGCGGCCGTATAATACGCAAGTACACATTTTCCAAAATTTATATTCAGCTTAAAAAACAACTCTTATTTGAAACTACAACATTGTAAATACACTCAGCACAATAGCTAATAAAACACAAAGTAGGCAGGGGTTGATAACAATTGTTTCCAAAAGGTATTTGATATGTCGGCAATAGTTGTTGCTTCTCTCTTCATTCTTAATGTCGGGCAATATGCTTTTTTTTTTAATTTTATAGTTTATTAGTCTATAAAAAGATAAAGTTATATTAAACAGAAAAATATGATAGATTAGTTAATATCTTAAAATTACTATTACTAATACCTTTTAATGTATTATGGGGCTAGTTAGCCCCGAAAATAAATTTTGAAACAGAAATTAGGAGAAGAAATATGAAATGACAAAACATCTGTTTCATTTCTATTCGATAAAAATGCAAATCCATTACATTCATTTACGTGCTAATACCCTTGGGAATGGTATGAATCCTCGTCTCCCCCCCCACATCTAATAATAATAACAAGCAACAATGATCAATAATAAATAAATAAATAAAATGTTAACAAACAACACCAAGCCCCCAAACTGCATTCTGATCCACAATTATTTCCACCCAATACCCCTTAGAATATTTTGAAAACATAACCGTTACCGGCCACCAAAATAACCGTTAGGACAATACAATAGACTACCACAATGCATGACTGACCTGTATATATCAATAGTCGAGCAAAAACACAATGCATACAGACTGACGATTGAGTATAAGACTACAATGTCTGCTTTATATATATATATATATATATATATATATATATATATATTGCAGAATTATATTAGGAACTTTTACTATTGTATGGTAAATTCTAAATCTTTTTCTCCCAGCTATGGATAAATAACAAGACAGACTGAGTTCTATAGCCTTGAGTGGCAACTGGTCTACCGCAGAAAGAAATGGCAAGCTACTGCAGGAAAAAATCTGCCTCATCAGTCATGTATCGAAAGATACACGATGACCTCAGCATGTCTCATGCATGGCATATAACTGACTGAAACATGAAAAATGAAATATTTTTTTTAGTAAAATATATATACGAAAAGGAGGTTTTATTAAATAATATGATACAACTTTTCAAGAACACTTATATAGGGATGGCTACACTACAGTATTATACTCGAAGATGTATATATATATCTTTGTTTTTAGCTCCTGAAACACTCAAGTTGTATCATACACATGGAAATACAGAACTTTTCTGTTAAATCAACCAAGATAAGAATTTATATTTACTAAAATTTATACCAAATTCTTCCAGAGCAAGATACGTCTGTTGCACTCCGGCTGGATTGAACTTTGCGATCACCCCAAAATGTGAGTGATTCGGGTAAGCTATTTCTAAGTGTGGGGTCTGCATCGCGCTCATCTCTATCTTTCTTTTTATGGATGTAGACAATCATGGCTCTCCACCTCCTTCTATCCTTTGCAGCTCTCAACAAGTTCCTTCCCTCTGCCTACTCGCATATGCCAAGTTCTGTCATCCACTTAAGTCCGCCAGGTATGTCACACATTGTTTCCCTTGTCTCTCTTTCCCTCTATTCAACCCGTGAGTATCACATTCTCCATGTCCTCCTTTCTCATTATGTGTCCCAAAAATTTCAGCTGCCTCTTCCTGATATTAAGTATAAGCCTCCTCCTTGTTTACAACATCTCTAAGACCTCATCGTTGCTCACACACTCAGTCCATAATATCCTTAGCATCCTTCTGTAGAACCACATCTCTGTCACCTCGAGTCTCTTTTCCATCTTTTGAGGAAATCGCCCAACATTCGCTGCCGTAAAGAAGGACAGATATCACGTAACCATTCAGTATTCTTTTCTTTGTTACCAAAGATATAAACAACTCCCAAAAAGATTTTTTTTTTAAATTGTAAAAAATTCCTTGTAAGTTACTCGAATATCATCCGTACATACGAAATGGTAATAACTCCCTGATTTTTGGTAATTTTTCCTTCTGAGGGTTGGAACTCACAATCTGCCACTGGTGGCCCACTGTCGGACCGCGTGTTTGTCTTGACAATATTACCGCTTGTGGACCGATAGTGGCCCACTATTGGACCGCCGGTGTTGCCATCAGCAGACCGCCAACGGGCCACTAGTGGCTTACGTGTATGGTTGTTGCGAGGCAAGGTAAACAAACTTTGATATAAAACTTATAATTTTTCGGGGGTAAATTAAAAATTTGTAACTTTACATTATTTGGTGTGATTAATTCAAGAAAAGATTTGAAAATAAAATATTATGACAAAAGAAAATTATTAAACAAAATAATTAAAATAATAATTGATAAAAAAAAAAGTGTACGTAAATAAATATTATAATCGTCTGGGTTTGTTTTATACACTTACTTTTAGAGAAGTAAAAAAAATAGCCAGACAGTTTATAAAAAATTGTTATAATTTGTCTGTAAAAAAAATTACATTTTTAGAATTGGCTCTAGTTTGGTTTAGTTTTTGTTTTAAAAAAACCTCAATTTATTTAATGCCGATTTTTAGGATATTGGAACAGAATGTGTATCTATTGGTTTGGTTTGGTTTATTTTGTTTTACGGCATATCAACCTCAATGGGTTATTTAATGCCGACAACATTTTTAGGATAGATTCTTATGAATTATGTATTCTTGTTTAGATTGGTTTGGTTTAAAATAAACCAAACCAATCTAATATGTTGTAAAACAAAATGTTTTACGGCATATCAACTTTGGGTTTTTAATGCCGATTGGATTTGGAATTATGTATTCTTTGGTTTAAATTGGTTCGGTTTTGTTTTACGGCATATCAACCTCAATGAGTTATTTAATGCCAACAACATTTTTATTGCTGGTTTTTTTTTTTTTTTTTTTTTTTCAAAAGTGTATTGCTCGTAATATTTTTTTCCTTCAAAAATCCATTTCTGGTAATATTTTTTCTTCAAAAATGTATAGCTGGCAATATTGTTTATTTTATTTTCAAAAATGTATAGCTAGTAAAATAATGTATTGCTGGTAATATTTTTTTCAAAAATGTATAGCTGGCAATATTGTCTATTTTATTTTATTTTCAAAAATGTATAGCTGGTAAAAATGTATTGCTGGTAAAATCTTTTTCAAAAATGTATAGCTGACAGTATTGTTTATTTCATTTTATTTTATTTTCAAAAATATATAGCTGGTAAAAATGTATAGCTAGTAATATTTTTTTCAAAAATGTATAGCTGGCAATATTGTTTATTTTATTTTCAAAAAGGTATCGCTGGTAAAAATGTATTGCGGGTAATAATTTTCTTCAAAAATTTATTGCTGGTAGTAATTTTTTTACAAAGTATTTCTGGTATTAAAACCTATTTTTACACTTTCATAGTGTTTTGATCACAGTTTGTTGGTTAAATATTTGCCTATAGCTGGGACCCTAACAGGTGCTACCACCCCGGGTTAGGGTGGACCTGGGAACACCAGCAATTAAGAGGTGGTTCCACACTCCTCAAAACCTCCTGATTAGAGGACTTGTTGTTGGACATAGTTTATCGTCATACCTAGGACGGAGAATTGACTTTGAAAGTACCGCCAAAAATATTTCTGTTAAAGTGGACGGTTTCAAATTTAAAAGAAATATATACTATTTCTATTTATTGTCCAATCAAAAACGTGAGCTTATGCTCACGTAAATTTAAAGTTAAGCTCCCTCTACGTTATATAAAAAGAGGGGCCAACGGACAACTTTTGAGAAGGCATTGCAATTTCAGACCAGAAAGACGTACTGCCTCCTCCTGGATTAGCCTTCCGGCCGGCGCACCGACGTGGAAGTAACATGATTTTCGACTAGAAGGTAATCAAATTTTCAAAGAAGGTTGTAAAATTTTTAGACCAGAAGGCATATAAATTGTCGAGGAAGAAATAACCATATTTTTCGAGCAAGACAGAAGAAGCGACATGAAAATCTCATCCTGAAGACAGAATGAGTAGGACCTTGAAGGGAAAAGCAGTTTTTGGTTGTCGCCTGTGGGTGAGCTGGTGTGTTTCTCGCAGAAGTATTATACGTAAAAAGGAGAACTGAAACCTGTGAATAAAAACTGTGTTCTCAAAAGAATAAATGATTAAAAGCCCAGTGACACCAGTGGACTTTTATCACCCCCACCCCATTCCTCTGTTATATTTTTCATCTTTCGATTTGGTGGGTGAACTTTTATTTTAAACGAGTATCTCTTCGTAAGGCACAAGAAAGGAAATTTTTGTGCAAGCCTATTTTATAAATTGTTTTTCTTCTATCGTTTTAATGTTTTGTAATAAATGTTTGTTCCTTTTAAATTTCACGTAGGAGTCTCGGGCTTTATTTGTTGATTGTATCATTTTTTTTTTTAATGTTCGGGATAAGAAAGGAGACATTCTCTAGTCTCTCATTCCCCCCACAATATTTATTAAGAGAACTAACGGACAGGAAATTGTGGAGAGCCATGGTTGCCAACGACCTGGATGGAGATGGCACATAGAATAAGAAGAAATTGAAAAGTTAGTATTTGTTATTGCCTTGACTCTGGAAGACACTGATGCTGCAAGGCTGATTGTACATACCACCGTTGGTGTTTTGTACACACCAGCGTTGGCTTTTTATACAGACGATCATTATATTTCTGTACAAACCATCGTTGGCTTCTAGTGCAGAGGATCTTTAAATTTCTGTACAGACCATCGTAGGTTTTTTGTGCAAGCAATCATTACATTTCTGTACAAACCATCGTTGGATTATTGTACAGACGATCATTACATTTCTGTACAAACTATAGTTGGCTTTTTGTACAGGCGATCATTACACTAGTGTACGCACCATCTTTGGTTTTTTGTGCAGACGATCGTTACATTTCTGTACAAACCATCGTTGGCTTCTTGTACAGAGGATCATTACATTTCTGTACAGACCATCGTTGGCTTTTTGTGCAGAAGATCATTACATTTAGCTTTTTGTGCAGGCGACCATTACATTTCTGTACAGATCATCGTTGGCTTTTTGTAAAATAATGATTGGCATCTTGTGTTTAGCCATTTCTCATCAATCTATCTATCTTTAGCCATTTCTCATCAATCTATCTATCTATCTATCTATTTATCTATCTATTTCAGTACTTCTGTTTAGCCATTTCTCATCAATCTATCTATCTCTCTATCTATGAAGCTATCTATTTCAGTATTTCTGTTTTGCCATTTCTTATCAATCTATCTATTTCAGTATTTCTGTTTAGCCATTTCTCACCTATCTATCTATCTATCTATCTATCTATCTACTTCAGTATTTCTGTTTAGGCATTTTTCATCTATCGCTCTCTCTACTTCAATATTTCTTAGCCATTTCTCATCTCTATCTATTTCAGTATATCTGTTTAGCTATTTCTCATCTATCTATCTATCTATCTATCTATCTATCTATCTATCTATCTATCAAGTCTACTTATGAAATAGACAGTGTCTGCCAATGTCACATTTTTGCGTCCTTTCTGCTTTCTTTAACAAATTCCACTTTCTCAAAGCCAAAGTCCGTTGTGGTTTTGTTCGTTTCTTGAAACGATTTACAATTTCTCTCCCCAGTTTTCTAATCTCTTCTTCTGCCGGGATTACCTTTTGTTGACAAACGAAAACAAGTGAGTGAGAAAGAAGTGGAGAAATGTCAGTACATTTCCATTTTGGACAACTGAAATGATTGGAATGAATAAAATAAATAATATAAAAACAGTCAGGTAGAGAAAAAAATTATCGGAAAGTTGAAAAGGGGGGAAAAATGAAGAGGGCACCCTAGTTGAAGAAAGAAAGAAAATAAGTAAGTAAGTAAAGGAAGGAAGGAAGGAAGGAAGGAAGATACACTTAAAAAGGAAGAAAAGAAACATGAGGAAGAAAAATAAAAGAACAAGAGTTAGATGTAAGCAAACAACGAAAGAAAGAAAGAAATAAAGAAAGACGAGGGAAAGAGAGTGAAGGAAGGAAGATACACTTAAATAAAAAAGAAGAAAAGAAACATGAGGAAGAAAAATAAAAGAACAAGAATTAAAGGTAAGCAAACAACGAAAGAAAAAGAAAGAAAGAAAGAAAGAAAGATACACTTAAATAAATAGGAAGAAAAAATCATGAGGAAGAAAAATAAAAGAACAAGAGTTAGATGTAAGCAAAGAAAGAAAGAAAGAAAAAAACGAGGGAAAGAGAGTGAAGGAATTAATAAAATAAATCATATAAAAACAGTCAGGTAGAGAAAAAAATTATCGGAAAGTTGAAAAGGTGGGGAAAATGAAGAGGGCACCCTAGTTGAAGAAAAAAGAAAAGTAAGTAAAGGAAGGAAGGAAGGAAGATACACTTAAATAAAAAAGAAGAAAAGAAACATGAGGAAGAAAAATAAAAGTACAAGAAGGTAAGCAAACAACGAAAGAAAGAAAGAAAGTGAAGGAAGATACACTTAAATAGAAAGGAAGAAAAAATCATGAAGAAAAATAAAAGAACAAGAGTTAGACGGAAGCAAAGAAACAAGCAAACAAACGAAAAAGGTGAAAGAACGAATGAAAAAAAACATGGACAAAAATTGGAAAGAAAGATCCGCTTAAAAAAAAAAAAAAAGAAACAAGAAATAAGAGAATATAAAGAAACAAGGACAAAAAATTAAAACATTTTAAAAAATGTATGAATAAAATTAAAAATAATTGAAAAACCATAAAAGGACAAAAATGATTTTTTTTTCGTTCGCTTGTGCGCAAGGAATTCTGGGGCCAGTTGAGATTTCCAATCTTTAAAGCCGACCAAACCCTCACTTTCCTTTTCTCTCCATTTTTATGCCACACACTACTTCTTTAAATCTCCGGATTCATATTCGGGCTATCAATCTTTCAATGCGAGTTAGATGTGACAACTTGTATATTTGATACAACATCGTTGTTGTTATAATTACTGTTTTATTATTTTTGTTATTTTGCGATGATGGCTGTCAGTGTTGATTTCTTTGCTACTGCTATTTTCTTGGGCTAATTCTTCTTCTGATAACCTTTAAAGCACTTTCACCAAACTCCGTCCTGAGGACTTTTTACTTTTAGTTTTTTTTTAGGTTTTTTATTTTATTTTATTTTAAAGAACAGATTTACTGGCAAAAACCATACGGACATGTTCCGTCCTTGTCACTGTGTATTTGACAAGCGTTCGCGCTTTACTGAAGTGTGTTTTTTTTGTACGTAATTTTTTGTATTTTTTTTTTTTATATATATACTGTTTGTTAGGTTTGGGGTAAGGTGTGACATTTTAGATATGACTTTATTTCTTCTTTGTTGTCCGTGCGGAGAGAATTTGCAACTTCTTACAAAAGAGAAATGAATGAAAAGTGTGCATCACTTTTCTATTTTATTTTTCTGTTTTATGATTATTTTTTTTTTTTTGCACTCTCCATGTAGTCTTGAAAAAGAATATATTGACATTTTATACGATTTTTTATTTATATGTTGGCATTTTAATATCTTTTTTTTCTCCCTGTCACTGTCTGCATTTTCGAGGATGTTCCGAAGTTAGATGATGAAGATGAAAACGTCTTATATTCCCCCTCTTTTTTTTACCATTTGTTTTTCCTTTTTTTTTTTTTTTCCTTGTGTTGTTCTTTTTCAACTCTCCTTCATTCCCAAACCTTTTGGTATCCCCCCACCCACTCCAGCCTTTTTTTTTTTCATAATAATCATCGTCTTCAGGTTATCTCAGAATTTTATCTGATCATAACATGACATTTTCTTTTTCATTCTCGACCATTTGTGTGTGTTAAAATCAATTTCTTTCGTTCTTTCTTTCTTTTCTTCTTTTTTCTTTTTTTATTTCTTTCTTTCTTTTCTTTCGTTCTTTCTTTCTTTTTTCTTTCTTTCGTTTTATCGTTCGTTTTTTCGTTCATTCGTTCGTTTTCTTGTTTTTCTTTCTTTCCTTCTTCCCTGTCTTTCTTTTTTCTTGTCATATTTTCTGTTTCTAACCTCTGTGTTTCCGTTTTTTGTTGTTGTTTTTTTTATTTTATTTCTATCAATTTCTTTCAATTTACGCTTTCTAGTTTTTCACTCATTCTTTCATTCCTTCTTTCCTTTATTCTATCATTATCTTTTTACTTTCTTTCTCTGCTTACTTTTTATATCTCTCTTTATAATAACTCTAATTCATTTTTCTCTTTCCTTTTCTACCCTCTCTCTCTCTCTCTCTCTCCTGTTGTCTTCTTTAGAATACTTATCTATCAATATTCTTTTATTTATTCTGGGTTTTTTTTCTCTTCCTTCTCACTGTGTCTCTCAGCTGATAACTTTTTGCTCTCTTTTTAAATTCCAATCTTTTCCTATCATTTTTTCCCCAGGTTATCTTTGATTTTAACGTCACATACTCTTTATCTTCCCCGTTCAATTGCTTGTGTTCAAATTAATTTTCTTCCTTCCTTCCTTCCTCCCCCCTCTTTGTTTATACATTTTAATTTTCGTAAGAGTTAGGGAATTTATACCAGGTACCTGGAAAGGTCAGCTAAGTCTGCCACAAGCTGATGTTACAAAAACTGCCACTCCAGTTATATTTTAAATTTCAATAAACCGAAAAAAAAAATGACCGCATTTTTTATCCGAAATTGATTGTTTATTAAGCATTTAGGTACGTGCTTGTGTCAAATATCCGGGTTAGCTTAATAATTTTTAATATTATGGCTTTTCTTTTTCTTTATTATCAGTGAATTATCATACGATAATAACGTGGTTACTCGCTACCATCTCCATGGTTTGACACTCCGGGTTTGCTTCTTTTTTTCTTACATTGGTTTCCACCGACCCTATCTTTGAAAAATGGTAAGTACCCAAGATGAGAATATTTTCAAAACAGAAAAAAAAGCAAGGAAAAAAATAAAGGAAAAATAGCTTTATGAATATATTATTGTTTATGGTTTAAAAAAATAAATGATTTTGTGCTATTTCTGGAAATTTAGGGAGTACGATTTATAAGTAAAATCTTGGTGGGTATTAAAGAATACCCACCAAGTTTTATTGTTGTATTATTCTCTCATGCAACATGGCTCCTTCTTCGGATATTTTTAAAATGGTTCCATGAAGGAAGAGGAAAGAAAACCTTGAGAAGTTACACGCAGTTTCTTAGATTAAAGGTTGTTTTTTTTTCTTCTCACTCTTTTGTAATTTATTCACCCTCCCCCCACACACACTGAAACTTGTTTACTTTTTTCTATTTCTAGAATTAATTCTAATTCTTTACTCTCTTAGTTTCAGAGTCTTGATTCTTCTTCTCCTATTCTTATTCTTCTATTCTTATTCTTATTCTTCTATTCTCATTCTTCTTCTTCTATTCTTCTACTATTCTTATTCTTCTTGTTCTTCATCTTCTATTCTTATTCTTGTTCGTCTTCTATTCTTCTTCTTATTATTATTATTATCATTATTATTATTATTATTCTACTACTGCTTATTCTTATTCTTATAATTCTTATCATTCTTATTCTACTTATTATTATTATTACTATTATTATTATTATTATTATTCGTATTCTTCTGATTACTAGCCAAATCCCGGTCTTACGGACATTTTCCTTAATAATAATTAAAAAAATAATTTAGCAGACGATGTTATTTTATTTATGGTAAATGGAAATTTTGTCGATTGATTCTGTCGTTCGATACTTCGCGTATGAAAAATGGAGCTTCTCGGCCTTTTGGTTCGGAGAAGTTCAAATAATGTTAAGCCCAGGCCCCGTGGGTAGGGGGCTTCCTCCCCAGGCAATACCACTTCTTCGAGAGGGTACTGGATATACTGCCTAGCACCTGAGGCGTCCGCAAAAGGGTGAAGTGCCGAGGGTCCTGGTCTTGGGAAGTTTTTGCACAGTATCGCCGGTAAACCTACTTTATAATGACAGTGTGTAGCGGCGTAGGCGCACAAAAATACCCTCGGTCTTTTGGCTGTGATCAAAGTGTAGTATCTGCCCTCAGGCGGGTAAACTACATTTCATCTCTCTGTTGTGTCTCTGTCTTCGGACAGTGCGCAACTGAAAATATATTTTCTCGGTTTCGGGAAACAGCTACCCGCGGCAGTAACCCTTTCCCCCGCACATCTCATTGCGCTAAAGAGGGGAGATCGGTTATATACCAATGTCAGCGCCACTGACGGTTGCGGGGGCTGCGCTATTTTCTAACCTGGCCTTCTGTCAAGGTTGCTGAGCAGCTCTAACAGATCTTTGTAGCGTACTTTGTCGAACGCATTTGCGTCACACATTAAAGATTCATATTTCGCCTGTATTAGATTTCTTAATGCTGATGTGATAGTCATGGCCATTCAGTTAACCTAAATGATTGATCATGACAACCATCGCAAGGAACGAGCGATTTAAATGTCGAAAAAAAAATAATCCTCTCATTCTGCAAATAATTTCAATAAAATACGCTACCTAAACAACGAAATACCATTTTAAAATTGAATTAAACTAAACTAAGAAATAACAAACAAATTATGAAAAATTCGACAAAAAATATTAAAAAATCAGACAAAAAATATTGAAAATAAACACAGCGTAACAAAATTGTAAGAAAAACTAACGACGAAAATGTTTTTCACAAAACAAATACTCTGTTGGCCAGAAAGTCCTAACTCACTTAGGAAGCGGACAGAAAACAACAAATCTTGATCTCTGTCTGGTGGAATTTTCCAAAGAGTACAGCATTTCGGGCTTGTTCCATACGGTCGCACCACCAATGCTAAACTGTATTGTCAGCTGTTAGACTCCGTGTACGACAAACTAAAGGAGTATCCTGCTTTGGCCAATCGAGGTGGGGCTTTGTTTCAGCAAAACAATGAGAGGCCACACACTGCCAGGTTGACTAAGGAGAAGTTCAAATAGATGGATGGTCTTGAGATTCTTCCACATCCACCATTCAATCCCGATGCTGCTCCAAGTGACTATGGCCCATTCCGCTCAGTGGCACACTTTCTATGTGACCAGCGATTCAACACATTTAATGAAGTGAAGGAAGCTTGCTTACAGATTTTTTTATTCAAAGCCAATGGACGGGTATCTGGAACGGATTCGGATGCTAGCTGATCGAAGAGAAGATCGTCGAGAATAATGGACTTTATTTCGAAGAATAAATATTGATGTTACTCCATAAAATTTTGTTTTCTTTCTGCTTCTTGAATAAGTCACGACTTTCTGGCCAACCTAATATTATTGAAAATGAAATAAATCAGCAATTGGTCCTGATCTGGCAAATCGGCTTCAGTCACTTTCCCCAAGGTTGCCTCTCTCTGCCTTTTCTATAAATATTTTCATGGTAATTGTTCGGATGAGCTTATCGTTATAGTACCTAGGATTTTTTAAATTTAAGCACAGTACTAGACTGGCATCGAGATATCCTCAACTTACAGTTGAGCTGGTTAAATGTAGCCGTACATTCTTTGCTAACAGTTTCTTTTCTTGCACTTCTCACTTGTGGAACTCTCTTATGACTCCATGCTTTCCAGCCAACTTTAATCTGAAAATATTTAGATGCAGTGTCAATCGTTCTCTATAGCCCTCCTGATTACTTTTTTTCTTTTCCCGCTCACCGTTAATGTTTCTGTTCCTAATTCTTCCACACCCTGTAACCCCTTGTGTCTTAGTAGCTTTACTGCCTTGCATGGGGTGACACTGATTACTTACATTACAATAAAGTAAAACAGGACCAATGAGAATAAATAAATTAAAACTAGTGGCGTTTTAAACATATCTTAAATTTTAAGAAATGCAAATGGCGAAGGTTTGAAGAATATTTTGGATACAACAGTTACAAAATTCTTCCGGAGCAGAATAAACGAGAAAGAAAAAAAAAAATTTTTTCCAATTCAAAAATAAAAGCGAAAATCTTCACACCTTTTTTTTTTTTTCTTAATATATTCACTCACTTCCTCCGGCAATGGCAAATTTTGCTTAAGAAGAAAAGCAAACAAACAATACAAACAAATTCGAAATAAAAGGAAAAATAGTCTAGCTAAAAATGAAAAGGTGCAAGATTTTCACCATAGAATATTTTAAAAGAAAACAGAAATTAACGATAAAACAGATAAGAAAATGTGTGTGTGTTATACATATAGATAGATACACACGGTGTACATATGAGCATACGTATACACACTGTCGACTCTCGGATGCCAAATAACCGTCCGCCATCTTGTTAATTATGAGATCCTCCCACTTATTAATTTTTGATTATTCAAAGTCACCCTACTTAGTTTCTGGAAAATTTTAATTTTTGAAATGCACTATGGTGGGAAACTTTTGTACTTTTAATGAAATATCTTACATGTTAGAATGGTTTAGACTCTATAAACATAACATTTAAAATAAGCGAAGATCCGGGTCACATTGCAGTAAAAAAAAAAAAAAAAAAAAAAGGCAGGCATTGGTCCGGTTTACACTAGAGTCAAAAAGCTAGACTTAGGTCCAGTTTACACTAGAGTCAAAAAGCTAGACTTAGGTCCAGTTTACACTAGAGTCAAAAAGCTAGACTTAGGTCCAGTTTACACTCGAGTAAAAAAGATCCGATTTACACAAGAGTAAAAATGGCAAACGTAGGTCCGCTTTACACTAGTTAAAAAGATAAGCATAGAGTATCTACCTGGAAAGTAGCATCCATTTTTTTTTTTTTTTTTTTTTGAGAGGGTGTCTCATCTATGTCAAAGATGAAGTCGGTGTTTTCCAAGGAAGCTATTTTAGGTTCGGCGTTGAATGTTGTAATCTTTTACTCCCAGTGTATTATTTTAATGGGGTACTCATAAACACAAGCAGCAATAACGAGTCTTCTACTATTATTTTTATGTGCAGTGTCCCTTAAGGATGTGAGCAATCATAGCTCTCCACAATCTTTTGTAGTTCTAAGCAATGTTTTTGGCCTTACTATCTCCCCCAGTCTATGTTATGTTATCCATTTACACAAACTTGTTAGATACACGCTGTTTTCCTGTCTCACTTGTTTTTAACATGTCCTGTGAGTGACAAATTCTCCAAGCTTTCTTTCCTCATTGTGTGTCCCGGAAATTTCAACTGTCTCTTTTTGATTCTAAGTATTTTCCCCAAAACGTCCTTGTCGCTCATACGTTTAGTCCATGGTATTCTAGGTACTATTCTATAGATCGACATCTCTGTTGCCTCGTCTCCTCTTCAGCGGTAAGGAAATTGTCCAACATTTACTGACATGTAGGACTGATATTACATAGCACTTCAGCATTCTTTGTTTCCAACGATTTTTTTCTCGATCATTTGCTTAGCTTTTAAAGATGCCTTCCATTTTGTTACATATAAATTCTTATCGTTCTAAAATACCAAACCGATTTATTTCAGCTTTGTGGGTACATAGCCCTTTGGTTGAGAATTTTTTTCTTGAGGAAGTTCGTGGATCCATTGTTTGTAACTGATCAACAGAGTTCGCAAACCTTTAGTTGCGGAAACTCCATCACCCCATCCCGCATTTTAATTTTAGTGAATTGAGAACCCTAAGTTTCAGACCCATGTCATATACAAACTAACCTCTTCCGATCTATCTCACGCATGCTCAGAGATTTTTCTTTTTTACGCATGCCCGAAAGCTGAAAAGTGGTTACTTCCGTTGATAGGTTTTTTCACGCAAGCGTGTCTGGTAAAAAAGGTTTAACGTCTGCTACAAAGCGATATGGTTCATATTGAAACAACTAGCGAATTAGAACCACAAATTTGAAAGTAGTCATTGCTCGCAACTCAGGATTTAGTTCCTGTAATTGCTTATATTCTATTTATTTAGAAAGGTTTTCACAAACTTACATTCTACGCCAGTCTTGACTAAACCTCCTTACGTCGCTGGAAATCAAATATGGAGATTTCGTTTTATAAGCTTATTTGTTTCATTAGGTCCGAGTTTAGATATTCAATATTTTACATTAAAGGTATTTCAGGCTGCACAGAGTAGATAATCTACCAGCTTCGATATTGGGTTCATCAGTAACCAAAATCAAAACTAGGTAAACCTGCCAGGTCGAATAAAATTCTCAAGGGCCAATCATTATCGATTTTCCCAGAAGTCGATGGACACGTCTTCTTTCTTCGCAAACTTCAATCACATAAATTAGGACTGAAATTATACTGCGAAAAATCTGTCTGCTGTAATAACGCAGGTACTTTTATTAGAAAAGACTGAGTGTGTGTCTAAGGAAAATATTCCTAAAGAGTGTTTAAGAATAATCTTAGAGATAGGTTTCCAAACTACTATTCATTATTAATGATGAATAACAGTTTAGATTCAGTATTCTTTTTTTTTTAGAATACGTGTCTGATGAGCCCAAAATGCAATTTACAGGTCGGGGATGCTAAAATCCTGCAGTTACAGAAATTTAAATATCTGGGAAGTGTTCTGACAGAGGACGGAAAGTAAGACACTGAGATCCGAAGACGTACTGGGATGGCCGAAGATGCCTTCCAAAAGCTTAGCAGAGTATTTAAGCAAGGAATTAAAAAAAAAGCAGGAAAGTTTCGTTGGAAACAAAGAAAAGAATGCTGAACTGTTATGTGATATCTGTCCTCCTGTATGGCAGCGAATGCTGGACAATCTTCTCAAAAATGATGAAGAGACTTGAATCAACAGAAATGTGGTTCTAGAGAAGGATGCTAAGGATACCATGAGCCGAACATGGGAGCAACGATGACGTTTCGGAGAGAATGGAAACAAAGAGGAAACTTATACTTAACATCAGGAAGAGGCAAACCAAATCCCTGGGACACGTAATGAGAAAGGAGGGCTTGGAAAATTTGATACTCACAGGACGGATAGCGTGAAAGGGGGACAGAGGAAAGCAGCGCGTGACATACTTAATGGACTTGAGCAAGTGGATGGCGGAAGAGGGTCTGCGAGAAATAACAAAAAGACAAAACTTATTAAGAGATACAAGGGACAGGAAGATGTGGTGGGCCATGATCGCCTACGTTCTGAAGGGGTACGGCACATAAAAGAAGAAAAGGAGTATGCTTAACAAAACTAACTTTATAGAATGTAGGGTGATTGAAATATGTCATAGTCATACATTTTTTGGTGGGGTTCCTTTTTAAAATCCTTTTATCCGAACCAGTAATGTACAGAAAGGGACAAAGGGTGTGACGACCCCTGGCATTCATATTAGGGGGACATCCAATCAAAGAGTGAAATAAAAATTTAGTTTTTGGAATTTGAAACTGTCGCTGGTAACTTCGTTGTACAAGCTCCCTACAGCCTCACTAAGCCGGCGGGAATGTGGGTACGTGTCTTGATAAGCGGAACCGGAATAGTCACCCCGTATTTGAGTCTTAGAGGCATCAAGGAGTTGGCCCCGGTCATCACCAAACCGCTGCACGTCACAGATCTGAACCTCTTCTTTTTAATTAAAAACTCTCCAACTACTTTCACGTTTTCCGCACACCAGCCTACCTCGTCGTGACCATAATATCCACGGCCCCACACGGAAGTTAATTGTGAAAATCTGTAATCTTTTCCATGTCTGTGTAGTATGTGCTTCTCTACGGTTTTGAATTCTAGAATAGCTGCCAGTTACGACTCGAGAGCCTAGTCTGCATTGCTATTTAACCCGTAGCTAGGGGGGGTGGAACAGAAGAGATGGATGGATAATTTTCCTTAGTGCGAAAGTGAATGCAACGAAATTCGAATTCGAGGGGTTTGAAATCAAAAGTTGTTTTCCTTCTCTCGGTTCGAATCCCTTTCCGGGCAAAAGAATTCCATCTAATCGGTTTAAGCTACCGGTATATGGTATACCGAAGCGGTCTCTCATCTAGTACTGACCAGGTTTGGTGCTGCTTGAGTTTTTTGTTTTTTTTTAATCATTTCACCCCAAGCAAGGCGGGAATGCCACTAGTACGAAAGGGGTTACAGAGAGGGAAAATAAGAGAAAAATCTGGGTATAGAGGGGACTGAGGAAAGGACAAAAGATGAATGTGATTTAAGAAGATAGAAGATGGTGATTGACGTTACATTTAAGTTTTTTTGAAGACTGCAGTTATCAGAGAAGCAAGTAAACGGAAGGGAGTTCCACATGTGGGAAGTGCAGGAAAAGAAACTGTTGGAGTAGAAGTGGCGGTTGCATTTAGCTATTTCAACAGTAAACAGGTGGGACCTAATAGCCAATCTAATAGCTTAAATTCATGTAGTCGGGGCACTAGGGAGAAAAGCTTGTCAAAGTAGTTGCCGTGAAAATATTCGTAGAAAAGACAGCGGGAAGCGACGTCACGTCGGCGAAAAAAATGACTGAAGCCGAGATGCCAAGTCAGGATCGATTACATTGCATATCCTTCTTTGGATTTTATCAAGAACCTCAAGATGAATAGCAGGAGCACCAGACCAGATATGGCAACAGTATTCAGTGCACGAATGAATGGTAGATTTGTAAATGTGCAAGATGGCATTTTTCTGGCACGGCACAGTGACCCAAATTTCCTTGCAGTAGATGCAGCTATGGATTCGATGTATTCGTTCTACTTCAGGTTAGTCGAAAACATGAGACCAAGAAGGCTCAATGTGTTGCCTTCCATGAGTCTAGCGTCAGCCATGCTGATGGCAGGCAGAAAAGTTTTCCTATTTTATGGTGGCAAAAACTTTCACTCTCTGGGGTTGTCACTGGCATACCAGCTTTCGCAGAACTTAATTTCAAGTATTCCAGAATCTAAAAACGGTTACGAATTTCTGTGATTTATCTGTCACGGAATATTTTGGATATACAGGGTGATTGAAAAGTAACTCCCTATTTTATGTATGAGCGGCCATCCAGGAGTCCTGACTTAACACCCTATGACTTTGTTCTTTGGAATTGGTTAAAGGAACATGTCTACTATACCAAACCAAGACTTTGGAAGAACTTGAAGGGCATTTTTTTAAGCATTTCACCCCTAGCAAGGCGGGAAGCCACTAGCCACGCAATGGGTTATAAAGGATTTGAAGCGAGAGCAGATAGGAGTGATAGAGGAAAGGATGAGGAGAAGGATAGTGGATAGATCAAGGCAACTGGAAATGTCAACTGACATTACATTTGAACAGTTGGAGATTATAGCTATCAGGGAAACAGGAATAGGGAAGGGAGTTCCACAGGCGAGAAGTGCGAGATATGAAGCTATTGGTGTAGAAGAGGCGGCTACATTTAACAGTTTCATCAGTGAAAGGGTGAGAGTGGGATGCCAGTCTCGTAGGACGCTTGAATTCGCGAAGACTGAGAACCAGCGAAAGCAGCTCATCGGAGCATTTACCATAAAAGTATTTGTAAAAAAGACAGAGAGAGTCGAAGGCGCATCTGTGAGAGTGCGACTGCTGACGAGATGCCAGATCGAGGCCAAATTTATGTCTTCCATACCACAAGAGTTCCTGGTGAGATCAGTTGATGTGATTCCTGGATGTCTCGAGAAGCTGACAGCAAAATCTGGTGCCCATACTGAATTTTAAATAAAACCTCGAGCTAAATACTTTCCTCTCATATCCATTTCTTGTAAAAAATTATAGTTAATAAATAAATTATAAGTATTTTAAAATAGGGAGTTATTTTTCAATCGCCCTCCATAATGATTGCTTAAAAAATAGTACAATTGGTTTGTTATCTTGATTGATTACCACCAATCCCACTTTTTTACCAGTTATTTTCAAATTATTAACATTATTCGGACTGTTATCCTCATCTTCATTGCCACATTCACAACGTTTCAGCCGTTTTACGCTCCGGCCTTCTTCAGGTGATTGGAATTTCGAACCGAACCCTTTATTTCGTCCACTGGGGTAGATTGTTCTAGTTCCACGTCCCATTCCTCTTCCGGATGTCTCAGTTATTTCCCTTTAAGTCAACGTTTTTTGGTTCACATGACCCAGTGGATAAAGTCATTGGTTAGATCCAGTGGCTAGACCCAAAGAGCTGTGAGTTCAATACCAGGCTACAGCAGTGGTCAACCAGAAAAACCTGGAGCGTTGAGTTAAAGGGAAATAACTGAGACATCCGGAAGAGGCATGGCACGTGGAACTAGAACAATCTACCCCAGTGGACGAAATAAAGCGTTCTGTTCGAAATTCCAATCACCTGAAAAAGGCCGGAGCGTAAAACGGCCGAAATGTTGTGGATATGGCAATGAAGATGAGGGTAACAGCCCGAATAATGTAAATAATCATAATGCCTCATTTCAGAGATATAGACAGTTATTTTAATTTTTTCTTAATGTTTGACAGTTATTGTTCGTGTTTTTTAATGATTATTGTTTTGTTAATATTTGTTGTCAGATATTTTTTATTGTATTGTCAGTGTTTTGTTAGATATTTTGTTGAATCAACATATTTCTACGAGCCACATATTAAAGGTTAAGGAGCCGCAGTTTGGCCACCCCTGGCTTAGAGCTACGAAGGATAGGAAGTTGGGAAGAGCTATGATCGCCTAAGTTCAGAAGGGACATGGAACATAAACTGCGTGCGTAGTGCTTGTTACTTACTTTGCTTCCCAAAGAGATTTGACGCCAAAGATAGAAATCTTGGTCTGTTTTAGAGGAAAGGTATGGCATGGTGTATGACGCCGGAAAAGCTGTATCTTTTAGTTGGCAGTTACGAACTTGAACCACACCTTAAGACTGAGCTTGTTAACGCCAACGGGGCCCAGCTTAGGAAAAGCTGTCACTCACGCTTCCGTGATTTGCTATCTTTTTACGAGCCAAATATTTTCCCGCCTGCCCGGCTAGCTTTTCCACACCACTCTCTCTTCTAACCGGCCGACCTTTGTCTTGTTGATTATTATTGACCCAAACCAATTGTTTCTTATTGTATAACAAAGTGACAGGCTTTGTCGATGTGTTTCGGGAGTGAAAAAGCTGCTTTTTCGTTGACTCGGAACTTCACCGATCGTTGTGAATCAAATAGACGCAATCAGCTTGACATTTGTGACGGTAAAGTTATGGACTGTGGGTAGTAATGAGTGACACCGGATGACAGTGATGGTGGGGAAAAAAAAAGAAACACTGGAAGGCTGGGTTACATCCGTGCTTGTATAATTATTTACTAAGCTTAACTTTTTCTTTTTTTTTTTTTTTTTTTTTTTTTTTTTTTGGTGCAAGGTCCCAAGTATGGGGCGCCCAGAGAAGATCTTTCTAGTTTGTTTAACTTTTCTTTCTTTCTTTCTTTCTTTCTTTCTTTCTTTCCAGGATTTGCTTACCTTTTATTTCTTTTTTCTTTCTTTCTTTCTTTCTTTCCAGGATTTGCTTACCTTTTCTTTTTCTTTTCTTTCTTTCTTTCTTTTTTCTTTCTTTTTTTTTTTCTTTCTTTCTTTCTTTCTTTCCAGGATTTGCTTACCATTTCTTTCTTCCTTTCTTTCTAGGATTTGCTTACCTTTTCTTTCTTTCTTTCTTTCTTTCTTTCTTTCTTTCTTTCTTTCTTTCTTTCTTTCTTTCCAGGATTTGCTTACCTTTTCTTTCTTTCTTTCTTTCTTTCTTTCTTTCTTTCTTTCTTTCTTTCTTTCTTTCTTTCCAGGATTTGCTTACCCTTTCTTTCTTCCTTTCTTTCTAGGATTTGCTTACCTTTTCTTTCTTTCTTTCTTTCTTTCTTTCTTTCTTTCTTTCTTTCCAGGATTTGCTTACCTTTTCTTTCTTTCTTTCTTTCTTTCTTTCTTTCTTTCTTTCTTTCTTTCTTTCTTTCCAGAATTTGCTTACCTTTTCTTTCTTTCTTTCTTTCTTTCTTTCTTTCCAGGATTTGCTTACCTTTTCTTTCTTTCTTTCATTCATTCATTCATTCATTCATTCAAGATCGAAGCCACTGCTTAGGAATAATGGTCAGGGAGACAATGTCCAGGTGTCAAAAGCGTTAATTCTGATGTCTTAAAATTGAAGAGGCTTAAGAATATTTAACCAATTATTTACCCAAAAGACTTTCACTTCCATTTACTGTTCTTTTTATTCAGAGCCTTCATGATTGACTTATTAGTTATCAACATTGAATTTGAATTCTTTCCTTTCTTTCGTTTCTTCGTTAGTTTATTTCCTCCGTTTCTCTCTCTCTTTCTTTTTTTCTTTCTTTCGATCGTTTGTTCATTTATTTCTTTTTCCTTTTCTTTCTTTCGCTCCTTCATAATCCGCTCTCACTTTTTCTTCCTTTTTTATTTGTTCGTTTTTTTGTTTTTCTTTCTGCTTTTCTTTTCTTTCCTTCCTTGCCTCTGCTATTATAGTCGTAAGCCCTTCTCTCTCTCTCTCTCTCTCTCTCTCTCTCTCGTTACTTCCTTGCTTTGTCTGTGCTGTCTGCAATAAGCTACCACAACCCCTGCTGAGGAGTAAGACCTCCACATCCACTATCACTACCAGCCCCTTCCGTGAGGATACATGCAGATTCAAATATAAACCCAACCAATGCTTACCTACGCCTTACCGACCAAGGTCTTGTCCAAGAATTTACAATAATTTTCCGCATTTATCATTTGGAAGGACCAATCGTTTTACTGCTTACAAGACTGTATATTTAAATATAAAACCGAGCAGTACTTACCTATATGCGCAAGCTTAAGTATAATAAAAAAAAACTGAACTCATTAAATTTCCCAACAAGGGTTGGTATATCATAAAATCCACCAACTAAACGCAACTTATCTTTTCTTTCTTCTTACTTTTTCCTTTTTCTGTTTTTTTTTTCCATCTTATCTGTTTTTCTTACTCATCTTCATCGACTTTCTCTTGTTTTTTCTTCTTTCTTTCCTTTACAGGGTCATTGTAACTGTGACATTCCGCCATCTTTCTTTTTGCCTTTCTTTCTCGTGTTTAACTCTTTTTTTTTCTTTCAATGTTTTCTTCTTTTTACTTTTTCTCTATGTTTTCGTCTTGTTATTTTTATTCCATTCCTTCTCTGTTTCTGAATTTTTTTTTCCAAAGGTGGTAGTTTGTTTGCTTTTTGCTATATCATTAGCCAACGTTTTTAATATTCTACATCTTTTCCCTCTGTTTGCTTTTACAACATCAACTTCTCCAAATATTTTCTTGCTTCTCAATACGCATTTCTTGTTTATTCCCCATTCATTTTTTCTCAAATTTTCTTCTGTTGCCTTCCTACAGCCACTTTTTTCCTTGTTCTTGCAAACATTTTCAAATTCTCTTTTTGTGGTCTCTGTTAAACTTTTCCACAATTTCCAATTTTGCGTTCTCATCACCTGAAGTTTTTACAATATCTTGTTTCTCTTTTAAAGTTAAATTTTTCTTTTGACCCATGGCAGTCTTTATATATCTGGAATAAAAAAAAATCAGTAACTCTCCGATGAGCTGCTTTCGCTGGTTCCCAGACTTCGCGAATTCAAGCGTCCTACGAGGCTGGCATCTCGCTCTCACCCTTTCACTATTGAAACTGTTAAATGTAGCCGCCTCTTCTACTCCAATAGCTTCATGTCTCGCATTTCTCGCCTGTGGACCTCCCTTCCCTATTCCTGTTTCCCTGATAGCTTTCATGTCCAACTATTCAAATGTAATGTCAATCGACATCTCCAGTTGCCTTGATCTATCCACTATCCTTCTCCTCATCCTCTCCTCTATCATTACTATCTGCTCTCGCTCCAAATCCTCTATAACCCCTTGCGTATCAGTGGCTTCCCGCCTTGCTAGGGGTGAAATGCTTAATATATATATATATAATGGACTCTCCCGTCGGTTTCGACGTATGAGGATCTGCCAGCTTATTAATTCGGTTATGAAAGTTTATGCGCTAATCTTAAGTGGCATTTAAGACCCGCTAGTGATTTACAAAGGAGGCCACATATGGAGCAAGTGTGAGGATTGTGAGATGAGATTGGTTGACCTTTTAGATCTTGCTCTCGCTTCTTGAAGATGATTCAGAGAAGCAGATTGAGAATAGCTGAGTCCACTAAAACACATTGATCTCCATTCTACCCGCTCCAAAGCTAAGCGCTCAAGGGTGTTATGTGGTATATTGACTGCTGACAAGTTGCTTTTCAGCTTGTCTTTGTATCTTAGCCATGGGCGTCCTACATTCCTGTAGCCCTGATCTAACTGGCTGTACATTAGGATCTTGGGTATCCTGTCATCAGGCATTCTCAAGACATGGTCAGTCCACCGTAACTGAGACTGTATGATAAAAGTCTTGATTCCTCCAATATTACACCTATCAAACAGGTCTACGTTAGATGTCCTATCTTGAAGCTTAACTCCACAGATTGCACGCAGACAGCTTTTATGGAAAACATCTAGCTGGCGTATATGATACCTCTATGGAGTCCACGAAAGGATGGCAAGTACAACAGCTCTGTAAACCCGAATTTTCGTATCCAGTTGAATACCCCGCTCATTCCACAAGCGATGGCGAAGTTTACCGAAAGCACTGGTAGCCTTAGCAATCCGATGCATGATTTCATCATCTAAAGTTCCACTGTAATTGACTTTGCTACCAAGATAGGTGAAAGACTTTACATAGTTCAGAGGTTTGTCTTCTACTCTCAATGGTCTCTCTGGAAATATATATATATACATATATATATATATATATATATATATATATATAATGATGTTAATGTGGCGTATTTATCACAAATATGAATATATCCTGAAAAATATCGATTAATTAATTGCAAACTTAACTTGCATAAGTTGACATTGTTATGGAAAAAAACAACATTAAGGTAAGAATAACTGTTACCCTACAAGTAAACATTTGTCATTCATTGACCGAGCAGCCAGGACAGCTTTCGGTTGAAATTTTAAAAATCTTGTTGCGCCCCAGAAATTTCAATGGCCTCTACCTGACGTTAATTGTAAGTTTCCTTTTTGCTTCCATTTTCTCAAAAAAACTCGTTGTTGTTCACATGTTTGGTCCATGGCATCCTCAGCATCTTTCTGTAGAGCTACATTTCTGTTGCTTCAGGTGTCTTCTTCAACCAAATTAATTATATAAATGTTACGTACGCCCGCATTTAAACACGACGGTATTAATAATTTGATTTCTTTTAAAGTTGAAATTTTTAATAAAATGTTTAAGAAAAAATCCGCAGTAGATGAAATGCACTTTGAATGCTTATCATATAAATGTAAGTACGTCCTGAAAATTCTCCACACCTCAGTTGGTAAATAGTGATTCCATTGCGTAAACATTGACTTGAATAATAAAGTCTGACATAATGTAATGATTCTGGGGAGGATCAGTTTGTTATTTGATAACGATAGAAAAACGATCTTCTCTTGAATAGCGAGCTTCCAAATTGTCTTCATATCTCGACTGCAAACTAGTCAGCTGTGAGAAGCTGTGTTTAATAGGACGTGTTCAAAGAACTGTTACAATCATGTCGTTCAATATGGAATAAGAAGTTGGCAAGTCAGCTTATTGTAAGTAAATTAATGGTATTCTAAAACTAACAGTAATCTAGGATAGTCATATAAGATTCAATACTTTGGGAGTCACCTTGTGTGTGTGAATATATATATATATATATATATACCTATGGTTCCGCCATATGTGAGCACCTCTTAAATAACAGAGGGTGTGTTGCTAATTTTAGTGCTGATTGGTTCACTGTGTTGTCCCGGTCTCACTCGTTATTTCACCTGAAGGTTCTTGGAGTCACTTTCAATCGGGTCCCGCAAACCTTCCCTGTGTAAACAGCGTGAATGTTTGTTGGGTCATGCTGTTATTTGTCTCTAGCTCTTGTGTTAATTCTTTTTCCCCCTTTTCCTTCTCATTGCACATTTTCTAGTGTTTTAATTTAAGTAAAATCTCCCGTGGATAGGCCTGATGAGCGGGAGCGAAACAGGTTGCTTCCCTTTTAGAAATGTCTAATAATATCAAGCTTCACATTTTTATTTCTGTTATTAGATTTTGGACCTTCAAAAATATTTTCATATATATATATATATATATATACGCACGTTTCATTAAATAATATAGACAAGTGTTGTCTATTTTATGTAAATTTTTTTCGTAACGTCTGATAAGTTTAATAACATTATCGTTGAAGCTCAACACACAATATATATATATATATATATATATATATATATATATAAATTAACTGATTTAAAATATTGTTTCTTGAGCACTGTTTTGTAAAAATCAAAATCAATAAGAACACCGGATTATATATCTTACTGTTCTTTCTTTTTATTATAATATAATATATATATATATATATATATATATAAAAGTGAACATATAAGCAATCGTCAGGCCTGACGATTGCTCTTTCATGAATACAGACTCGTCAGGCCTGACGTTGCATATAACTTCTATGTTCACTTTTATATTTACACACGCTCTATCTCTGATATTGAGCACTTTATCGCATAAATATAGCACACCTTAAGACTATATATCTTCATATATATATATATATATATATATATATATATATATATATATATATATATATATATGTGCAAAAGTGGGTATACAGCTAGGAAAATAGTCACTGGCCAAACTTCAAAATATGAAAATCAAATAGCTGATAAACGTGCATGACACTGGCTCACCCCAGCTCAGAATTTTATATAAAACTAAAACAAGGTGTATTCTCAAAGTTTTGAGACTTTTTCAGGAGAGACACTTATTAATTTGAAAGATGTACAAAACTCTAATCTCCTTCAAAGTAGGATCCTCTGAATTCAATACACTTGTTATACACCCCAGTCACTTCATGAAGGCCTCATGGAAGTCATCAAAAGTGAAGGTGTCCTGGACACTTGTCATAGCCTCCTTCATTTTCTCAAAACAATTTCAAAACAACTGACTCCTAAGATTCATCAGTTTGGGAAACAAACAAAAGTTACAGGGTGGAAGGTCTGAACTGGGGGGGGGAGGACAGTTTTGATGCCCATCTTTGTCAACACAAAACCTTATTGCATAGTGAGCTTCCAAATTGTCTTCACGTCCAAAATGCATTCTGCAAACTAGTCAGCTGTATACAGTGTAACCCGGATATAAGAGACCCAGATATAAGAGAGATTTTCTCTGATCCCAAATTCGAGCCCATACTTACCTAAACAAAATAGACCAAACCCGGATATAAGAGAAACCCGGATATAAGAGACTTCTTCTCCGGTCCCGACAATTCTCTTATATCCGGGTTACACTGTAGTTTGGTTTGTTTTGTTTCACGGCATATCAACCTCAATAGGTTATTTAATGCCGACAACATTTTTGTTGCTGGTAATATTTTTTTTCCTTCAAAAATCTATTTTTGGTAATATTTTTTTCTTCAAAAATTTCTTGCTGTTAATAATTTTTTTTACGAAAAGTATTTCTGGTATTAAAACCTATTTTTACACGTTCATAGTGTTTTGACACCAGTTTGGGTGTTAACTATTTGTCCATAGCTGGGACCCTAGCAGGTGTTACCACCCCTGGGTCAGGGTGGACCTGGGAACACCAGCAATTAAGAGGTGGTTCCACGCTCCTCAAAACCTCCTGATCAGAGGCCTTGCTGCTGGACGTAGTTTATCGTCATACCCAGGAAGATAAACGTGTAGTAGTGATATACTAAAATTACAATAATATAGGACAATTATAACGGCCTCACTTAAAAATAAAGTTTCAAAACTTTTGGAATGCATCTCGTTTGTCCAACATTTAATTGAATTAATCATTATTCTGTAAATCCTCTTTGATTGAGGCAAACGACATGCCGTTGAGCCGGCAGGCACTTTTGATACAGCTAGCACGCAGCTGTGTCGACCAATTCTGTGATTTTATTAACCAGGTTCGTAGCAGACCTTGCCGGTATGTATGGAGCTGACCAAACAAATGTTGTTGAATCAGTCAGCTTGATATTGAAGCAGATTGCGTGTCTCTGAGCCAAGCGGCTGTATATAGCCAAACTATCCTGTATTTGCTGCCGAAACGTCTGGCATATAGTTGAGCCGTTCTCTATGCAGCTTTGGCGAGGTGTTGAGTCGTGTGAATTCATTTCATTCAGTCATCAGTTTCTGTTATTGAGCGTGGTCTTCTTTCATACACACGATTTGCAAATACTACCTACGCCAGTCGAACCAACACACAGGTCGCTAGTCTCTGCATAGTTGGCTTCTTTTGTGTCAAACACAGCCAGTTTATAAAAGGCTCTTTTCTGTAAGCCCTTTCAATACGGCCCATTCACTTCCGTGGGCACATGTGAAGGAATATAAATTGAATATATGTATCGGAGCGGCCCTTTCTATCCACTTTGATACCTCAACCATTACGTTGTCTTTCTGTCTCTCTTGTTTTCTGTCAATTTTTCTCGTGTATTTTTTTTTTGTTTTTTCTTTCTCTCTCTCTCTCTCTCTCTCCCCCTCTCCTCTTCTGATTTCCAATGGTGCTATTCTTCGCTGTCTTTTCCTTCGTCTCTTTCTACCTTTTTTTTTTAAAGTTTGCTTAATTTTTTTCTCCGTTTATCTTTTCTTTCTTTGCACAATTTGCTTACCTTTCTTTCATTTTTTGTTTCTTTTTCGTTTGTTTAACTTTTCTTTTTTCTTTCTTTCTTTCTTTCTCGCATTTGCTTACCCTTTCTTTCTTTCTTTCTTTCTATCGTTTGCTTATATTTCTTCCTTCTTTTCCTTCTTTCTTTCTAATGTTTGCTTAATTTTTTCTTTCTTTCCTTCTTTCTTTCCTTCTATCGTTTGATTATATTTCTTCCTTCTTTTCTTTCTTTCTTTCTAATGTTTGCTTAATTTTTTCTTTCTTTCTTTCTTTCTATCGTTTGATTATATTTCTTCCTTCTTTTCTTTCTTTCTTTCTAATGTTTGCTTAATTTTTTCTTTCTTTCTTTCTTTCTATCGTTTGATTATATTTCTTCCTTCTTTTCCTTCTTTCTTTCTAATGTTTGCTTAATTTTTTCTTTCTTTCTTTCTTTCTTTCTTTCTTTCGATTATATTTCTTCCTTCTTTTCTTTCTTTCTTTCTAATGTTTGCTTAATTTTTTCTTTCTTTCTTTCTTTCTTTCTTTCTTTCTATCGTTTGATTATATTTCTTCCTTCTTTTCCTTCTTTCTTTCTAATGTTTGCTTAATTTTTTCTTTCTTTCTTTCCTTCTTTCTTTCTTTTTTCTTTCTTTACAGTTTGCTTACCGTTTCTCTTCCTTTCTTTCATTCTCTCTTTCTTAAGTTTGCTTAATTTTCATTTTCTTTACAGATTGCTAACCTTTTTCTTTCTTTCTTTCTTTCGTTCTAAAATTTGCTTAATTTTCTTTTTTTTTACAGTTTGCTTGCCTTTCTTTTTTTACAGTTTGCTTACGTTTTTTCTTTCTTTCAAATCATTCTTTCTTTCTTTCTAAATTTTGTTTAATTTTCTTTGTTTCTTTCTTTAGTTTGCTTACGTCTTATTTCAATCTTTCTTTCTTTGCACGTTTACCTTACTTTTCTTTCTTTCTTTTTTGTTTACCTTTTCTTTCTTTCTTTCGTTCTTTCTTTCTTTCTTTCTTTCTTTCTTTCCACCCCATTCGTTTTTCCCCAGTCTTATTTCCTATTATTTTTCCCAAACTTTTATTGTTTTCCCCCATTCTCTTTTTTTTTAATCTATGCCAATAATTCTTCCTCTCACACACCCCGTAAGCCGAGAGTTCTCTCTCAAGGCACGTCTGTCTTATACATCTTTAGGCATACTTCCTTCATCCACTTTCTCTCTCGAGGCACATTTCTCACGCGATCTTTCTTTCCCATGGCATATTTTTCACTCACACTTTCACTCCCTATACAAGTCCGTCACACACACACACACACACACGCACGCATACACACAATCTCTCTCTTTTTAAACTATGTCAAGAGTTTTATCTCTAGGCTTGTCTTCCACATGTACATACTGTCTTAAGACTGGTTTATCCCAATACTTTTACTCTCTAGGCGTTTTATACAAACACTCACTTTCTATGCGATTTTTTCTCTCTCTCTCTCTCACACACACACACACACACACATATTATCAACTTCAATCTCATATACAATATATCTATATACAATATATGTATATACAATCTCGAGGATTTTCTTTCTGGGCATCTTTCTCACAACACATACTGTTTTTGTTTTTTGGGGGTTTTTTTTTCGCATTTTCATTTTAGTCTTTCTCTCAAAATAAAAATTCTCTTATTTTTTCTGTTTCCTTTTTCTTGTCTTACTTTTGACTTTTGCTTCTCTTTACTAATTTATTAATTTCTTTCCTGCTTCTCTCACTTGCTGAGAATTTTCTCCACCGCCATCTTTTAATACAATTTTTCTTTCTTACCTCACCGCCATTGTTTCATCTTGTCACTTCTCATTCATATTCTGTGATTTTTCTCTTTCTTCTCAATATATCTTCATCTCTTACTTTTGTTCTTGTCTCTCCCCTACCCCATTTGTTTTTTTGTTTTTGTTTTTTTTATCATTCCCTGTTTCTCTCCGTTACTGAGAATTCTTCTACCACCATCTTTTTCCACCATTTTTCTACCACCTTTTTCTTTCTTTCTACTTTAACTTTTTCAGTCTTTCTTTCTTACTTATTTCTTTTTTCTTTCTAGCTTTTGCTTAACTTTTCTTTCTTTCTTTCTTTCTTTCTTTCCAGTCTTTGCTTACCGTTTCCTCCTTTCTTTCCAGCATTTACTTCTCTTTTCTTTCTTTCCAGCGTTTGCTTACTCTTTCTTTCTTTCTTTCTTTCTTTTTTTTTTCTTTCTTTCTAGCGTTTGCTTACCTTTTCTTTCTTTCTAGCGTTTGCTTACCTTTTCTTTCTTTTTAGCGTTTGCCTACCTTTTCTTTCTTTCTTTCTTTCAGCATTTGCTTAACTTTTATTTCTTTCTTTATTTTAATTTTCTAACCATTTCTTTCTTTCTTTCTTTCTTTTCAGTTTGCTTAACTTTTTATTCCTTTCTTTCATTGTCTCTTTATTTCTAATTTGCTTTTCTATTTTTTTTATTTATAGTTTGCTTACGTTTTCGTTCTTTCTTTCCATCATATGCTTACTTTTTCTTTCTTTCTTTCTTTCTTTCTTTCTTTCTTTCTTTCTTTCTTTTTTTCTTTCTTTCTTTCTTTCTTTTCCCACTTCCATCGTTTCTCCCTGTCACTTGTCATTCACCTTCTGTGATATTCAGTTTCTTCTCAACATATCGTCATCTCTTTCTGTTGTTGTTCTCTCTCCCTCTCTATGTGTGCGCAATGTTTTTCTCTTTATTTTCTCTGTGAATTTTTTGTCCGTCTCAATCCAATGATTTCTCGTTTGGTTGGGATTTCTTTTTTAGTCTCTCTTTCTTTATTGCCCTTCTCCTCCTTCCGCATTCATATATGCGTCTGTTTGTGCGAGAGAGAATTATCTACCTTTATCGTGGTCTCTCCCAATCAGTGTTTCTCGTTGCCTGTTTCTTTCTGTTGCCGCTAATCAAACTAGACAAAAAGGCTGAAAAGTTTATATACCACTTGATTCTCCATTCACAACAACGACGGCAGCAACACAATTTCGCTTTTCAGTCGAGTGCGCATGCGCGCGGATCAAGCACTTAAAACGAAAATCAGCATCAAACGCCTGCTGAGCGTCCGCCTTTCCTTGTTTGGGGGCCATGTCTTCTTTTCACCAACTCATACATAACATGAAACCACCTTCTTCGTCTCTCACCTTCGCTCGTCCAATCCCACAAATACGGTAACAGTTCACTGCCTTTTATTCAGGCTTGACAATTACCGTAATGAACAACAATGATATTGCCTGTTGTTTTGTTGTGGTTAAACTTCGAGTGAACGTTTGCTACACGCAAGTAAAAAGAAGGCAAGGACATTCACTGCACACAACGCACTCACACATACGTCAATGTTTATAAATTGTATTATTTACGCATTCCTAAGTTTTGCACAAGGCAGTAAATTAACGAATTATTGCTTGTTTTTTTTGTTTGTTTTGTTTGTTTTTTTTTGTTGGTTTTTTTTTTTTTGGTATTTTTTACGATTTATCCACATTTTGATGGTTATCAAAAGCTGAAATATATTTTAGAACTTAAGAATAATTTTTTTTTTTTTTTTTTTTTTTTGTTTGGTTGGCGAGTGAACATTACATTAACATAGGTACCGTCACTTTTTCGGCATAAATTTTCGATACCTAAGATTTAAAAAATGTATTTTAAAAAATGAAAAAGCATTCTTGAAGATTTCATTTTAACTTTAATTCAAAGCTAAAGGATTAAAAATTTATTATTTCCATTAAGTAAAATATTCTGGTGTATTTCAGATAGAAATTATATAGATTGGAATGTCAAATTTAATTTCGATTTCTTAAATGCGGCCATTTTCTTAATTTTAAGAAATTTGTAAACAAAATAAATGTATCGATTTTAAAACTCTTCGGAGAAATATATATATATATATATATATATATTTCTGACACGTTATCTGAGTAAAATTAGAAAATCTAAAGTTAAATTAATCTGATTTGAAATAAATATTACTTATAGTATAAAAAAGTAACCATTTCTTATTGATCGGCTGTGTTTATCTGAAACGATGATTGACAGGCGATTGAGTGACGAAGAGATGACAGCTAGTATGGCTGACTAGAATTGACATAAAATTTACGAAATCGCATTTTCTTTTCTTTTCTTTCTAACTGCCTAGTAATTTTTACAAATGAACATATTTTCCGCAATTATCTAATAATTTATTGACTGAAACCTTTCGAAGATGCTTTATACAAAAATAAAAAATTAAAAAAATGCTATAAAATTTTCTTAAATGTTAATTATTAACATTTTATTCGAGAGAGACATTGATTTTTTTCAAATACAACTCCAACTATTTGAACTATTACTGTGGGGAACAGGATTCACACCTTTCCGAAGGATATTTACGCGTAAGTGAATGCAATGTACCTGACGGAAATTCGAAATCTGCTTTACGATTTCTCATTCCGAGCCGCTATCCATTAATCGAAAATTATCTTCTTAACATTTTCTATATAAAGTTATCTCCCCTTCATGTATATCGGAATTGTAAAAGATTCACACTCATCTGTCTGTCGGTCTATCTATCGATCTAACTATCTGGATCTGTTTATATCTATCTATCTATCTATCGAGATCTATCGGTTTATATCTATCAAGATCTGTCTGTTTATATCTATCTATCTAGATAAATCTGTTTGTTTGTATTTATCTAGATCTATCTGTTTATATATATTTATATCTGTCTAGCTGTCTCTGCCTGTTTATATCTAGTTATCTCTCTCGATCTACTTGTATCTATCTTATGGAATCTTCCACATTAACCTTCCACTCCTTTCGGAAAGATATATTCTTCCCTAAAAAAAAGCCTTAACCAATCACCACTTCGTTTCAGTAAATTCAATCTTCTATTGGTTAAGAAACACGAAAGTGTAGCAAAGTCGAAACAGATCCTTTTTCCCGCCGAGCTCTCTGGAGCCGATTTTTTAAACACCAAAGACTATTAAAAACAACCGCATAACTCAATTCAAGTCAGTCAGTCATCAAGTTTCGTGAGATGCTACCAAACTCCACGCGTGTCAATTCGCGGACTCAACATCACTTCAAAATTCTCAACAAACTCAACACAGCACTCAAGCGACCATTGTCCGCGTGGTAATACATTTTACAATTGACTTAAAAAGTGAACGTTTTCACTACACAAACAGTAATTGTACAATTCATCAATTTAGCCTATCAGTTAAAGGCAAACAACTCTTCACAACTTAAATTCTAACAAATAACACACGCATACACACTAGTATTTGAACGAACACATTTGAGATTTTCTTTTGTAGAAACCAAATTATTGTAATTTCTCTAACAAATGTAAACCATTAACTTTTATTGACCAAATTTCTGCATGAATATTCTTCATAACCTTTTCTCATTTGCAACAGTCTGTTATCCTTGCATCTATATCTATTGTATATATAAAAATCTCTTTATTGTTGGATCTCTAACCACTGTGTTTTTTAGTAATTTCTTGCAATGCAAATTGTCCTTATATTCTTTATTTGATCTACGTGTTGTGGGATAATGCATAATAAACACGCATAATCTTTGCCTACATAAATATTACCTTCTGATACATTTTCACTCAGCTACAACCCGCAGCAATCTATCTATCTATCTATCTATCTATCTATCTATCTATCTATCTATGCTTATATATATTTATCTATCTCTGTTTATATCTAGTTATACATACAAACGTGTATATATATATATATATATATATATATATATATAATAATAGGTTTATTTAATAGCAAGTAGTCATCCGAACTACTTTGGTTAAAATAAATTGACAAGGTTCGCCTAATTTTTTATTGTATCTTTTCCAATTTTCGAATAAGGTATTGGGCATAAGGATCGAAAATACATTCGATGGCCTCAGTTATTTTAAGAATCACACACACACACGCACACACATATATATATATATATATATATATATGTGTGTGTGTGTGTGTGTGTGTCCAAGCAAGTTTGACTCATAAGAACCGACATCAAGGTGTGTCTAATTTTTTATCGCCTTTTTCTAATTATCGAAATTGTGAATAAGCTCTCTGAAATTCCTGTTTGTGCTATTGTTTTGTTCAAATACTTTCGATCGTCTCAGTCATTTTCAAGAACCAATGTGGTGTCTGTGTGGTAGGCAGAAAATCGGAGAGAATCAAGACACTACAGTGGTTCTTGAAAATAACTGAGATCATCGAATGTACGTGAAAAAAAAACTATCGGCGTCTCTCGTTTTGTGCGCATGCGTAGACGTGACAACATCAACGAAGTTCAGTCCGATGAAATCGTAACGGATGAAATGCGTCACAAAAAACTTTTTTCCCCATTTGTCATACCATTTTTCTTAATACTTTTTGTTGATATATAAAATTGAACAAAATTATATATAGTTCTATCTATCTATCTATCTATCTATCTATTTATATATATATATATATATATATATATATGCTTGTATGTATATAGCGATTTTCAACGTGTTTTTATTTTAATCTACTATAATAAATAATATTGAGTTCTACTCTGTATTGAGACCTTTTTTTTAAATCAAATGCTACAGACAGTAGAATTATACTCCATTTGTTCATATCTCATCTCTCTCTCTCTCTCTCTCTATATATATATATATATATATATATATATATATATATATATATATATATATATATAGAAGATATATAAACAGAAATATTTACATATATAGATAGATAGATAGATAGAGATATAGATCTTTCTTGTAGAGTTGTTTCATTGTCCTTTGGCCGGATATAGTAAAAAGATTATTCCTTGTATGGAAATTAGTATCATTATGCTTGTAACTTCGGGTGATATTTGGCGGTGTTTGTTTTTTTGTTTTTTTTTGTTTTTTGTTTTGTTTTGTAATCCCAGCTGCATTAGAAAAAATATTACCGATGCCATATATATATATATATATATATATATATATGTATCAGGTGAGTCCCCAAGTAGTGTCTAGATATCAAGAAGTGATATTGTAATTATTTGTCTTGTAGATTAGTATGAATTTTTGTCGTTTATTCTTTTTGTTTTGAAAGTTCATTCTTCCTAAGTTGACCCCAAATAGTTAGATAAGCACGTCTTTTAATTAATTTCTACTTTCCTATACACTGTAATACAAATAATAGACAATCAATTGACAGTCGTAAAAAAAAACAGAAATCGAACTCTATATTTGACACCCTCTGCATATGTAGAATTAATATAAGTAAAAGGGGGTATCAGCAATAAACTGCTTATACTTCTCTTTTTTTTTATATGCACTCATCATTGGTGCAAATTTTTTTTTATGTAGCTTGCGTGTGTATGTTTACGCGCATGCGTCCGTCTGTGCGTATGTGTAGGGTGACATGATTATTTGTACTTTTCTTCGTTTTTTGGGGGTTTTTTTTTTGTTTCACTTTATACTCACTCCTTCGCTTTTTCCTCTTTTCCTTCAATCGTAGCCATCTTGTAAAAATTATCGTTATAAGAGAGTTCATCATTCATAAAATAGATAGTTACTTTTCAATCATCCTATGCAACATTGTAAGAGTCAGACTGTATCCAGCACCTGAAGATTGCAAGTCTGCATGAAACTCCGAGTCGTGCTATCGTTGGATATTACGTGTATTCACCAATATATATATATATATATATATATATATATATATATATATATATATATATATTCCAAATCAGTATTTTAATGACCAAATATCAAAAGGGAGTTTGTTCACCTCCCCATGATATATATTTGATCTAAAAGAACTGATCCGACGTGCAAATTTTCGGGATAACGAGTGAGACATTACTTATTGAACAATTTAGTTCATGCCACATTGACTGATAAACTCCGACAACAAAAAATTCTCAAATTGCTATATTGTTAAAAAAACACACTCACTTAAATTTAAAAAAAAAATATTCAACCTTAGTGTTGTGACTGCGCGCTCCAAAAGTTTGTATCCGTTATCAATAACACATTTCAAAAAAAAAATAAAAACATATTTCAATTCGCATTATATTTTTTCGTCTCGGATGCTACCGGAATTTTACCAAAAACAAAATAATTTCCATGCCTGAAGATGACTGAATGTACAGGGGAAAGTACTTGCGTATTTAAGAAAGACCTTATGCAACATATAGTTAAAAAAAAAAGAAAAAAAAAACAATGATCATAACATTCATCGAGTGATTAGTAGGTTAATACATCTTTAAAATTTTGCTAGCGAAGGGATTTCGCCATTTTATATCATTAACTTTACTAGTTTACTTTTTGTATGAACGATTCATTGTAATATATATATATATATATATATATATATATATATATCAAAATATATTTTACAAAAATTTTTACAAATTTTGGGCAGGTTCCTCACACTAAACCAAGGACAAAAGTCCATATAAATATGAAGTAATAAAAATATATATTATTCTGCTTTCACAACTGAATACATGGTAGATTATACTTAGCTTTTTTGTGCATGTGTTTATGGGAACATAATTACTAGATTATTATGTATTAATGTGTTTAAAATAGGATACAGAATCCCGACAGTTTTTAAGAAATTTGACAAATAGAAAACGTTTCATAGAAACTAGATTTAATCCCTCGTTTCGCCTTTGTAAAAAAACAAAAAAAATGAAATATATATATATATATATATATATATATATATATATATATATATATATATATGTATGCGTGTATGCTTAAATATAACCATATAG
>CAHIKZ030000828.1:440000-477500 GCA_903632075.3 Acanthosepion pharaonis | reverse complement strand
ATCTTACATTTTGCCAACGTGTTTTGTCTTTCGTCTTTTTCAAGGCAAAAATGAAATCGAAAGGTTTTTGTTGTTATAGTTACATTAAAAATCCAAATTTAAAAAGATACACGCTTGTGTCTAAGCCTTTTTTTCTGGTTAATGTAAATTACCTTTATAGTAAGGGATTTTTTTTTCCATGTCGACAATATAGTTAAATTCCCAGATGAATTCTGTGGACAAGACAGATTGGTATCAAATGACAATTGATACCAATCTGTGTTATCCACAGAATTCATCTAAATTTAATATATATATATATATATATATATATATATATATATATATATATATAAATCAATTAATATTTTATATCAATTAATATTTTTTTTTTAAATCAATTTATATATATATATATATTTTTTTTTTAAATCAATTTATATATATATATATATATATATATATATATAGGAACAGGTAGGATAAAAAATCTACATGCACGTACTTTATATATAGTTTCATAAATATATTTCTTCTTCGAATGTTATTATATAGTGGTAAATGTTGTGAAACAGTTCTTGCAATCTTCAGGTCCAAATATTTTGCACCTGAAGATTGCAAAACTTTCATGAAACCCGTGTCGTGCTATCAACCATTTGGATATTATATATATATATATATATATATATATATATATATATATATATATATATATATATATATATATATATGAATAATTGTTGCAACTCTTCTGTTTTTCATAGATAGATAGATGTACATGATTTGTGCAATGCCAATAAGTTGACCAAGCTATTCACAGAAATACTTATTTGTTGAAACCTTAGAAAACTGAAGAGACAAGAATTGGCAGGAGTTTTCACTTGTACGTTTTCCTGTCTGCTGCTAAACAGTAAAAGCAATCAATTTAAATGTTTTACAATTCTTCAGGAAAAAAAAATATACCAAAGGCGATGAAGAATAGAAGAAAAGTAAAGAAACTCGAGAGGGAGAAAAGAAAGAATGAAAGTTAAAAAAAAAAAAAAGAAAGAAAATAAAAGAAAGAAAAATAGAAAAAAAAAGAAAGTAAATTGCAATATCAAATCTTTAGCAAGTTTTGTTCAATAACAGCCGAAAGGTTCTTGAAATTACGTTTAGTGTAAACAAAACAGTAAGAAAAATGGAAATCAATGGCGCATAAGCACATTTTTAAAAGTTGTAGAATTCAGAGATAATAATTCAAAAAAAAAGATGACGATGATGTTAATGATGATTATTATTTTTATTGATGATAATAATAATAATAATAATAATTATTATTATTATTCCACACAGCGTATGATGTTGGTTGTCTTATGTCTTTGTGGCGTTATCGCCTTTATTGGGATGAACTGATTAAAAAAAGAAGATAATTCAGGGATAGCGGTCCACAACCACCAACCTTTGGTATGGTTCAGTTTTCCTCTGACTAAGTGTGCAACACTATCCAGGTTATTCTTGCTGTTTTTAAGAGGCTTCATTTCTACGACAGTTCCACTTGGCAGTCAATGACTGTTCTCTTGATCCACGTCTCCATTCTCTCAATCACAATATACAATATATATTGTATATATGATAATATATTGTATATATATTGTATATATGATAATATATTGTATATATATATATATATATATATTGCCATATATACAATATATATACAATATATTATCATATATATAATATATACCCCAATGACAAGTGATATGATTGTGATCCTCTTCAACTTCCAATGTCTTGCGAGTTCAAACTTCAATAATGCGTTGTTGCTTACTTTCTTCTCTTCCTTTTGCTCTATCCTTGTATCGTTAATTGATTCGTTTTTTACGGTTTATCAACCCTTTACAGTTTATTTAAAAACAGAAATATTTTTTAGGTTGTAATATTTTTTTGTGGGGAGATAATAATGATTTAGTGATAAAAGTCTTCTTAATTAACCCATTGATGGTAGGAAAAACGTTGGGTTCAAACCTTTCTCAAGGGTATTTGCGCGTAAGTGAACATAATGAACCCAACTGGA
The DNA here is from genome assembly GCA_903632075.3 of Acanthosepion pharaonis. Lineage (NCBI taxonomy): Eukaryota > Metazoa > Mollusca > Cephalopoda > Sepiida > Sepiidae > Acanthosepion > Acanthosepion pharaonis. The sequence goes on along the minus strand of CAHIKZ030000828.1, from coordinate 475,465 downwards.
ACTGGAACTCTACTCTCCGATTAAAAATTCCTAGGCACGGTAGAGTAATGGATAGCGGCTTGGATTGAGGAATCAGAGAGCCGAGTTCGAATTCCAGTCAAATCCACTACATTCACTCACCTGCTAATACCCTTGGAAAAGGTATGAATCCTCTTCTTCTCCCCCCGCCCCAGATATGGGTAAATAGCAAGACAGACCAGGTTCTATAGCCTTGGATGGCAACGAGGATCTCTGATATTTTTTTTTTTTTTTTACTAGTAGTAATTCTAACCAGGTAGGCACGGTGCAGTAATGGATAGCAGCTTGGACTGAGGAATCAGAGAGCCGAGTTCGAATTCCAGTCAAATCCATTACATTCACTCACTTGGGAAAGGTATGAACCTTCTTCTTCTCCCCCCAGCTATTGGTCCACTCTGTTTTTTCAGTATGTCTTTAATAATTTCTGGTTTGCAAGCATTGGTCCTATGCAGCAAAAATAAAATCTTCAGTTTTAGCTTTTAATCCTGCACTACGTAACCTCTGATGGGTACGGGGGTTGTTTATATCATCTTGATTATTATTATTATTATTATTATTATTATTATTCCTTTGATTTCTGGTGTGTACTCATTTCTTTCCGGGTCCCGGCCAGAAACCTAAGGTCAGAAATGGCATCATGATATTTTCCACTGAGGAATTAAAAAAAAAAGGTAAATAAAACACACACACACACACTACATAAATAAAGCTCTTCGTAAGGCGTGGGCTAGACACGTGAAAGCAATTTTTTTGCATTTCTTTAAGACATGGCTTACCAGGAATCTCTTCAATGAGTCTACTGGAATCTTTTCCAATCAATTCGAGGGCTCCAACTACAATAAGGATTATTGATGTTTTCATATGCCACATGATTATTATTATTATTATTATTATTCGTAAATGAAGAAATGAAAAGAAGAGAAATATGTAGATAGGAAAAAGTTTATCGAAATATCGACTTAGTTGAACTGTGCATATTTCCCAGCAGACGTTTCACAGAAAATATTTTTTTCTAAATCATTTATTAATTTTCTGTATTTCTGCTTCAATTTCAGATACCAATTTTCCCCAGTGTGGAATCTTGCTCGTCGTTTTCTTATCATTGGTGACCGCCAATATAAAAATTAAGCCGAACAAAAGTCCGGCAGTGATGGCTGCAAGCGTAAGTCGGATTGTGCCATCTTCGTCCATATTGCGTCTTCTGATTATCTCTTCCGTCCTGCAGATATGCTCGTGCGTCGACCTCACCTATTACGTAGAAGAAGGCAAGAACCCTGGCACCTTCGTCGGGGACATTGCCGTTGATTCCCACTTACTGAATACTGTGCCTGCGCAGGATCGCAGCCTGATAAGGTTTTTACAACTGGAACAAAACACCACGGGAGCCTCGAAAATGTTTCGTGTGGCCAAAAAGACAGGGAAACTCTACACAACGCAAACGCTGGACGCAGAGACGCTGTGTACCTACAATACAGAATGTTTCCGCATGGTGGACGTTGCTGTCCGACAGGAGACGTCTTTTATTAAAATTCTCGAAATCAAAGTTGTGTTGAAGGATGTCAACGATCATCAGCCTGAGTTCAAAAACACTGAGGTCAGCCTCGAGTTTTCCGAGAATGACAGTAAAGGAATTCGAAAACTGATTCCCAACGCCGTCGATAGAGACATCGGAGTCCTTAATTCGCAAATCACTTACCAGCTGAAAAGAAATTTGAACGAGCCTTTCACGCTGTCCGTTGCTAAAAGCGTCGACGGCACGGCTGATTTGAGCATCACTTTGGAAGAAAGGCTGGACAGAGAACTGCAGGATTCTTACAGGCTACAAGTCATCGCTAAAGATGGTGGGGTACCACAGAAACAAAGCGTCCTGAATGTTCACATCTTCGTTGTGGATATTAACGATAACACGCCAATTTTTTCACAAAACATCTATAATATCTCTGCTAACAATGAACTCTTCGGAGCTATGCCAGTTGCTATTCTGTCGGCCACTGATTTGGATGCGGGTAAAAACGGGAAGGTTTCTTACCATTTCAGTTCTAAGACTTCAAGAACTGCTTTGGATCACTTCGATATAAATTCTGAAACCGGAGAAATATTTTTGCAAAAGAAATTTACTTCTCGACAGAAAATGACTTATAAGCTGTACGTGAAAGCGACTGACGGAGGTAGCCCGCCGCTGAGTTCAGTTACAATGGTGCAAGTAAATGTGATCAACCAGCAGAATAATGCCCCGACAATAGACGTGAATTTCGTGTCAGCATCCGACAAAAACACGGCGACTATTTCGGAAGACATCGAAGTCGGCAGTTTTATTGCCTACGTGAAAGTGACGGATGTCGACATGGGCCAAAATGGCGACGTCATCTGCGACCTGCATCACGACAAATTCCAGCTACGGAGCCTCGGACCCAAAAAGTACAAAGTTACAGTTAAAAATCCAGTCGATAGGGAATCCGACGACCACCACGACATCACTATCAACTGTCAGGATCGTGGCTCGCCACCTTTGCACTGTGAAAGCAGGTTTTCCATTCGCGTGACTGACGTCAATGACGCGAAACCTGAATTCTCGAAAGAGACCTTTAAATTCTGGACCAACGAAAACGAAAAACCAAAGCTACCTATCGGCTTTATCAATGCCACTGACCCAGACCTTGGGCTGGGGGGTAAACTAACCTACTCACTTTTGACTAACAGCAAGCATTTTCTGCCTTTCCAGATATCCGACGAGGGACTCATTTCGACAGTTGTGTCGCTAGATCGTGAATTTCAGGAAATCTATAAATTCCAAGTGTTTGTCAAAGACAACGGTACACCGGCGCTTAGCAACACGGTGAATGTTATTGTGGAGGTGAAAGACGTTAACGACAACGCCCCCTATTTTATCTTCCCTAATGTTAATCCGTTTACACTGGACGTACTCTACTACCCCCACTTGACCAACAACATCACGGTCCTGAAAGCTTCCGACAGCGACAGCCGGGAAAACGCATTCCTCAAATATGAGATCACCGCTGGCAATGACAAACTACTCTTTATGCTCAACCATTATTCAGGTTTCTTAACGTTTACGCGCGAAGTAACCCCACAGGACTCGGGACCGTACGAATTGGAATTCGTGGTTCGGGATAGCGGCACTCCGCCCCTCTCAGCCACCACGAGGCTGATATTAGTCCTAACAGTGAGTAATAAAACGTCGGAGATGATGAACGTCGTGCATATCCAGACAGGTAACAAGATACACTTAAATCTGGTAATCATCGTCACACTGACGGCTGTTGTTTTGTCGGTGGTCATTACGGCGTCTGTGTCGCTCTGCATCCTTCGATGCAACAACCAGCTGAACGTTCCTCATCGCGTCGGTGTGAATTCGTCTAAGAAATGCATCAATGAACAAAGACACCTGATGTGTCCATCGTATCTGCAAACCTCGTGGAACGACGTACCGTTGACTATTACCACGGATTCGGATCTAAGGAGCTCTCTTTCCTCAAAATCTCGAAGAGGTCAGCACTGTGGCGAGGAATTGACCGAAAAGGAAAAATGTGCCAGTTTAGGAGTAGGGACGAATCTACATTCATCTTCTGACGTCTTACACCAGGTGAGTAATATTATACTTATTTTACATATATGCATTGATATTACACACACACACACACACACACACACACACATATATATATATATATATATATATATATATATATCATAAATATATATATGTAATATTATGCTTATTTTATATATGTGCATTAATATTACATATATATTTGTTGATATACACTATATATATATAACAAATATAAATCTAATATTATTTGTTGATATAGACTATATATATATATATATATCAAAAAAAATATATATAATATTATGCTTATTTTATATATGTGCATTAATATTACATATATATTTGTTGATATATATATATATATATTTTATATATGTGCATTAATATTACATATATATTTGTTAATATAGACTATATATATATCAACAAATATAAATGTAATATTATATTTGTTGATATAGACTATATATATATATATATCAACAAATATATATATATATTATATTTTATATATATGTATTAATATTACATATATATTTGTTAATATAGACTATATATATATTTATATATATCAACAAATATATATATAATATTATGCTTATTTTATATATATATGTATTAATATACATATATATTTGTTGATATAGACTATATATATTTTATATATGTGCATTAATATTACATATATATTTGTTGATATAGACTATATATATATATCAACAAATATAAATGTAATATTATTTGTTGATATAGACTATATATATATATATATATATATATATATATATATATATATATATATATATATATAATAATAAATAATAAATCAAAAAAAAACCTTAAAGATCCATCTCGAAATAATTTATTTCGTGTATATTGCTATATTCATCTCTTCAGACCGGAAGTTCTTAATAAATGGAGCAAAATAAAGCTTCCTGAAGAGATAAATATAGCAATATTCACGAAATAAATTATTACCGAATTGGATTTTTAAGATTTTTTTATTGATTCTTATTATAATGCTCTGTAATTTACATTGAGTTCTTTTGGATTAATGTCCTCCTTGGAAATATCCTTACCAGTCACTAATTTGTATTATATATATATATATATATATATATATATATATATATATATATATATACGATAGGATCAATATGAAAGGGATTAATTCGTTTCATGGCACCTGAAGATTGCTTATTTAAACTTTTGAAACAGTGCTTTGGACACAAGTTCATACACAAAACCAAGGAATCATCAATGAAAGCATTATTTAAGTCCGACACCAAATACGATAAACGCAATACTAAACTGATAAAATATTGACTAAAACTTAATTTAAGTTTTACCTGTACGGAGGAGATTTGATGCGTAAGTGGAAGTTGATGAAGAAGTGAAATGGGGGGATATAATTATTGTTTGGAGGAGAAGACCCCTTCCATAAAAAAAAAATCAGGTCTTTCTGTGTTTTTTTCTCTTTCGTCACCAGTGAGTTTTTTTTTTTATTTGGAAAGTTTGTTCGTAAACCGATTTGTTCATGATCCGAGGTTCGACTGTATATGTGTGTGTATGTGTATAAGTGTTTGTGTGTGTTTGTTTACACATATATATTGAATGCACAATAACAAAAAAATAATATACTACATAAAATATATATATAAAAAAAAGAAAAACAACTGCAGATATTAGAAGCGTTAAATATAAAATCAAACCGCCTGGCATCAAAAACTGTTATCAAAGTTAGTGTTGTGGCTTTGTTTGGACCAGAAATAAAGACATAAGAGAGGAATTGAGTTAAACAAATATATTAACAGAAACAATAATACAAACATATACAACGAGTGTTACAGCAAAAATATTCGGTCCGTCTGTCAGAGCTGACTGCTGGAAATTTTACCTTGCAAAAAGCAGTACCTGCTCCTATTTATAGCAGGGAGAGTCCATGCGTTCGTGGGTAAATTACCATAATAGTTACGAAGGAACCTATTAAATGTATTTAATGAAAAAAAAAACACGCAGCATTCTAAAAACCGATATGACTCAGCGAAGACAGGATATTTGAAAACGACGAAACTGACAAAAGCCGAAGCTACACAGACAATAGAAGATTTATCTTTAAACTTTCACTGGGAACCTGTAAAATGGTCCGAAATACACAAAGCCTAACAAAAACTTTTGTTGGTCATAAAACAAACTTATATATACATACATACATACACAAATATATTTACCGCTTTTAATAACGTCTCAAAATTGCTAAAAACTCAGCACTTGTATCTACCATTATGACATCAGAGCCAAAAAGCACAGGTGAAAAGTATTGATAATGATACGAGATATATACTATTTACATTGTTCGACATCATCTTTAATGTTCTATTCACGACGTTTCGACCACTTGTACGCTCCTGTCTTCTTCAGGTGATATACGATGGAATTTCGAACCGAATCCTTTATTTAGTCCAACGGGGGTAGATTGTTCTAATTGTCTCAGTTTTGAGTTAATTCCCTTTAGTAACTCTCTAAGGTTTGTTTCTCCACTTTTTGTTCAGATATTGAACTCACAACTCTTTTGGATTATTTCAACTAAATCTTTTATCCACTGGGTCATTCATCAGTAAATGAATTTTGGAGACTTATAAACCTAATGACTCAGTCACCTCCAAAATTCACTCACTGACGTCCCCAAGTGGATAAAAGCATTGGTTGAAGTAAACCCAAAGTGATTTGACCAAAGAGAGTTGTGAGTTGTGACGCCATTCTCCTAGAATGGGTTTAAGTTTGTAAAGTTTGTTGTTTGGGAAATAGTTCCATAACTTTTGCTACTTGTTTAGAATGTATTAATTTATAGTTGCTTTGAAGTCAGTATAAGGGAATTTCAAATTTGAAATGTTCATTTTTAATGATTCCTTTGCTGACGTCATTTTTTTTTTTTTTTTTTCGTGGATGCTAAGTTCCCAAACAAAAGACAAATATTTTTTTTTCTTGACGCTGAGTTTCATCCGATTTAGTAATCTAAAGAGGGTCTGGATGCAGCTGGGTTCCCTTGATTTATAGTTGCTTTGAACAAAAAAAACAAGGAGAACTGATATACAAGAGTTCAACATATTATCTAATATTTTAATATTACGTTGCTGAGACGACCACCTCCACGAAGAAAACATGCACGAGATCGCTCTCTTATTTCAAACACAGTTGACATCGCCTGTCTCACCGAAGATTGTAACAGCACGATGCAGGATCACCTTTCTCATGGGCATGTCGATTTCCAAAAAATGCTATCGGAATTACCTTTGGGGGTGCAAAGATGAATCTTTGGCTGGTGAAGTATGCTTCCACAACGTATGCAATTTCTTTTGGAGTCTACCTCCATTATAAAGGTCCGTCCACCGTCAGCAAGAGAGATATCGGATATATATATATATACATATACATATATATATATATATATATATATATATATATATATATATATATATATATAGGAAATAGTAAAATCTTAAATAATATGTTGAATTCTTGTATGTAATAAATATATTTGGTACTCATTGTCAATTTTTACAATCTAAGATACTTGCATTTAAAATGTTTCCCAACATTATGAGATACCCAATTTAGTATAAACACACCCACAGACATCCACCACACACACACACATGTATAACAACTAAAAATATATCTATAAAAGGACAATATGAAAATAAGCAAAAGGAAAACTTATCTAAGCCGACATGTTCTGTCCTCTTACATTTGATTTGATAAAGCCCGTCAGATTTAAGAAACAACAGATATTTTTAAAAAGCGGATTGAAAAAGACTCAGAGCAAATTGAAAAAAATGAAAATACCACTTAAAACCGCAACCCCTGAAAACTGGAAATTTTACCAAGAAACTTTGAAATCGGGATAAAATTGATATTTAAAAGTTAAGTAATCTTTTTATATAATGTTATATATATATATATATATATATATATATATATTATGAAATGGACTAAGTCCGACAATAATTTTCATATATTCACTGTTTATGTTATTTTTATACATACAAATATTTAAGTAAATGCTCCGTTTATAATAAACGTATAAACAGAAAATATATTAAAATAATTGTCGGACTTGGTCCATTTCATAATATATGATGTCATTTGTTTACGTTAAGATACGCTTGCAGCAGATATGAGCGTTCGAGAGAAATCATAGGGAATTTGTGGTTTAAAAACAGTAATTTAACCTTGCTAATCAGACACTTCCTCTGTAGTTAAATAGTATAGCACGTCAGGCTTTATGACGGTTCTGTGTAGGATACAGGCTCGATTCCTGTCGGAGAACACATATTTTCTATGAAATTTCTCTGACATATATATATATATATATATATAGTTTTATTGATTATTTTTTTTAATAGATATTAATAAAACATTTCTTACATATATCTTTCCACTTCCGAGAATGTTGATTTCAGTCATCTACCTCCAACATCTGTCCTTCTTTACGGCAGCGAATGTTGGACAATTTCCTCAAAGATGAAGAAGAGACTCGAGGCGACGAAGACGTGGTTCTACAGAAGGATACTAAGGATATCATGAACTGAGCGTATGAGCAGCGATGAGGTCTTAGAGAGGTTGCAAACAAGGAGGAGGCTTATACTTAACATCGGGAAGAGGCAGCTGAGGTTTCCGGGCTCACATAATGAGAAGGGAGGGCCTGGAAAATCTGATACTCACGGGTCGAATAGAGGGAAAGAGAGACAGGAGAAAAAAACGCACGACATATCTAGCGGACTTAATCAAGTGGATGACAGAACGTGGTCTGGGGGTGGGAGCAGAGGGAAGGAATTTGTTGAGAGCTGCAAGGGATACGGGGAGGTGGAGAGCCATGATTGGCTACGTCCTGAAAAGAAGAGGCAGCAGAAGTTTCTGGGACACATAATGAGGAAGGAGGGTTTGGAGAATCTGATACTCACGGGTCGAATAGAGGGAAAGACAGACAAGGGAAAACAACGAGTGACATACCTGGCGGACTTAATCAAGTGGATGACAGAACCTGGTTTGGAGGTGGGTGTGGCAAAAGGAAGGAACTTGTTGATAGCTGCAAGGGATAGGGGGAAGGGGAGAGCTATGATCGCTTACGTCCTGAAAGGACACGGCATATAGAAAGAAAAGACCTCCAACACAAGTTAATAAAGGAAAGTGTTAAAGGACTAATCGTCAATGATGATATAATGTTTTTAGAAAAACCCAGCCTGTTCTGTTATTTATCCATAGCAGAGCGGAGGGATATTTTAAACTTTTTAGATGCTTGTATTGTATAGCCTCTTCTCTTCTAGGGAGGTCTTGGGGCGACGGTCTTGTGGCGATTATAATAAAGTTGTCGTCTTCTCTTTCTGCTCTCGGCTGGGTAATCGCTAGTTTTTGGATTCGAAGATGAAATGAGAACTTCAACAAAAGTGATTTTATTAACACGTCAACGTGTACATATTTAACTAGCCATCGGGGTTGCACTATCACTCCCACTCGGGAGCAAGTCCCCCGCACACGAAATTAACGCGTCTGCATTCTTCGACGCGTAAAACTTAACTCTTGAAAATACTTTCTAACTCTAACATTCCTACATCCGCGTAAGCCAATCAAAATCGAGATTCCTATTTTGTCTATATATATTATACTCCATATATATATATATATATATATATATATATATATATATATATATATATATATATCCCACGTAAAATGAGAACAAATGGAGTATAATTTCACTGTCCGTAACATTTAATTTAAAAAAGAAGGCTCAATACAGAGTAGAACTAAATATTATCTATTTTAGGATATTAAAACAAGAACGTGTTAAAAGTCGCTACACAATGGCAATTATGTTTCAACACTACAAATGTGTCTCCTCGGGCGATGGTAAACTACTGGCAAGTACTTTAACGGACAAGGAAAATTTATCAACTCATAATCTACAAGAGCCCGTAAGAAAGATATTAGTCGATAACACTAGAGTCCTTTGTAAATCAAATTCCAGAAAATATCTTGTTATAAGAGAGCCTTTTGTACATCAAACGCTCTCCTCCACCAACAACCTTATCTTGTTTAACAATGGTAACGAAGTGCTGAAAGTCTTTTAAAAATAAAACTCACCCACTCGAATTCTAACCATGCCCAACACACGATGGCTTGAAATAATATAATTTACAAATAATACAACTCACAGTGTTAAAACATGGAAATAAACTAACTACACCAAAAACACCAACCATGAATATGACTAAAGAAGTAGCCGAAATCTCTTGGGACAATCGACGATATGGACAGTTTTTATATTCGCTCACTCCCACTAAGCGGAAAAATGTAAGAACGCTGCGAAAACTAAATAAAAAATTAATAAAATTTTCCTTGTCCGTCATAGATAACGAAAGATATTTTAGAAGAAATGTTGCTGCCCAAAGATACAATATATATATATATATATATATATATATATATATATAATGTGTGTGTAAAAGCCATATTATTTTACGTGATTCTGGGTACGTTGGCAAGCAGAAGAAACGCTTGCCAACAGAAAACTGTTGTGCGTCCAGCACTGAACGAAGTTTTATTAATTACTGCACGAGTCTCTTGGGGAAGGAAAATAGTTAAATTCGAATCACTGGAAAAGGAACGAAATGCGGCGTAGCTGTAGTGGTATTAGATGTATAGACAAGGGAAGAACAGATATAAAAAACAAAAAAAGTAAAAACAAACCGTTAGAAAAAGATAGGAAATAAAAATATATCTAACCGTAGGCTAAAGTGTGGGCTGGGTTTTTCATTAATATTTTTATTCGTTTTTTTTTTTTTGTTTGTTGCTTGTGTTTTTTTTTCTTTTTTTCTTTTTTTGTTTTTTTTTTAATTACCACTCACTTCGTTGTCTTTTCTTTCTGGTGTCTTTTCTTTCTTTTTCTTATCTTTCTTTTGACTGAAAAAAATTTCTTACCTTATTCTTCATCTTCTTATTACCCCACTCTTACCTTATTCTTTTGATTCGTACTGATCTTGATGTGATTTTTGTTCCACAAGTACAGTTACTTATTTGCTTTTGCTTCACTTTCTCTACTTCTTATCCTTCATGTCTTCTTCTAACCCCCTCCTCTTCCTCCTTCTCTTCTCAAGTACTCCTCTTGTTTTTACACTCTTTTTCTTATCCTTTTTTCTCCTCTTCGTCTTTTTTACGTTATTTTTCGTCTTCGCTGCTATCTTTTTATTCTTGAACTTTCCTTTCTTCCTTTCTTTTCTTTATTGGGTTATTCTAATCGTAAGCTTTCTTTTCCATTTTCTTTCTCGTATCGTTTATCAACTTCCATTCATTCATCATTTTCTTCTTGCTTTTTCCTATAAGACTTTTTCATCTTCTTTTCTCACACTAGCTATTCTTTATCCTTCGTTTCTTTCTTTCTTTCTTTCTTTCTTTCTTTCTTTGTTCAAGGCAATTTTTTACTCATTTCTACCCATTATTTTATTCATTCTTTCTTTCTTTCTTTTTTCTTTCTTTCTTTCTTTTCTTGTTTTATATTTTTCTTCGTCTTGTTTTCATCTCCACTGATTATTTGTAATCTCTTTTCTTTCTTTCTTTCTTTCTTTCTTTCTTTCTTTTGTTTTCCCTCATCTCTACTCATTATTTTTATTCTCTTTCTTTCTTTCTTTCTTTCTTTTTCCTCGTTTATCTTTTTCATCGTCTTGCTTTCATCTCCACTCATTATTTGTATTCTCTTTCTTTCTTTTTCTTTTTCTTTCTTTCTTTCTTTCTTTCTTTCTTTCTTTCTTTTTTATCTTTTTCATCGTCTTGCTTTCATCTCCACATATTATTTGTATTTTCTTTTTCTTTCTTTCTTTCTTTCTTTCTTTCTTGTTTATCTTTTCATCGTCTTGCTTTCATCTCCACACATTATTTGTATTTTCTTTTTCTTTCTTTCTTTCTTTCTTTTCTTTCTTTCTTTCTTTTTCTTTTCATTCTTGCTTTCATCTCCACACATTATTTGTATTTTCTTTTTCTTTCTTTCTTTCTTTCTTTCTTTCTTTCTTTCCCCTGTTTTATCTTTATTCTTCATTTCTCTACTCATTATTTTTATTCTCTTACTTTCTTTTCTTTCTTTTGTTTTCCTCCTCTGCTGCCGAGAGACTCATCGGATTTTGTTTTTCTTACTTTATGTTCAGCTCGTGAGCCGATAGCATCTGCATAACAGATAGGAAATCATTTTTGAATTCCTTCCCTTTCGTTCTTTTTCCTTTCTTATCTCCTCCCCTTTTCTGTATCGTCTGTCCTCCGCTCGTTCCGTAATATTAAATTAAAAAGAACAAGCACCAAAACAATGTCACAAGAACCAAACGAATTCAATTATTATAAAACAAATCAAACACAGAGAAATTATGTGCAACTTCCCTGGGCGGCTAGCCAATCCCCGTTGCAGACGCCTGCTCAGGTACATATGTGTTTGGTCAAAACCCACAGAGCTCATTTTACCGAATAAATATTTATTTTTCAACATAAACTTCCCCTTTGTTAATGATCTTAATTCCGTAGTGAATTATATATATATATATATATATATATATATATATATATATGGTAATGGTAAATTCGGCAACTATGCTGAGAGGACCTTAGTTACAGTTTCTGTTAGAGCGCTATCTGGCGTCATCAACAGTCTGAACAAGGCCAGCACAATCAACCCTCGGTCATGATGACTTGTGATTTCGTGCCAGCACAAACCATCGACAACTCCCAAAGACTCCCGTCTACTCAATTTCACTCAGAAGGCTTGAGTCAACCCTTGGTATGGTTTTCAGACACTTTCCACCTAGCCATGGCGCAAGATGCGCTGGTTGCCCAGTAATCATCTGCACTGACGCAGAATGACCCTAATGACCTTCCGACCTTGATGCAGGACCGTGATGGCTAGCGTGATAGACTCATGAATGCCCGAGCTAGCTCGACTAAATATAATAATACATATATAATGTTCGTATATATATATATATATATATATATTAAGACGTTTTTTTATGTTTATACTTTCTTTTTATAGATACAAATATTTAAGTAAATGCTCTGTTTATAATAAACAGTATTAAACAACTGTTGGGGCGCACCCACCTTCTCATCAGAATGGACTGATCTCTCTACTACTAATAGGACAGTTCTATAGAGTTCTAAAAGATCAGGTGACCATCACACTTCCGTCTCTCTACCGGAAGATACAGTTGGACTTTATACTCTTTCTGATTGTTACTGACTAACCTGCGTTCGTTTGACTACTAATCTCTCTGTTGTAAATACCTCTTCAGATATACCAGTATTTTTCCCTATGTATGTGTTTGTCCTTATTTCAATACACGCACAGGGAAACACTCAACAACAACATTTACCGACCTGAATGTTCGAGAAATTTTCATAGAAAATACGTGTCCTCCGACAGGAATCGAACCTGTATCCTATACGGAACCGTCATATAGCCTGACGTGCTTTTACTGATTTCGCCACAGAGGATCGTTTCGGTTAGCAAGGTCGATTTTACTGTTTTTAAACCACAATTCTCCATGATTTTCTCTCATACATTCATTTCTGCTCAATGCGTATCCAAATGTAAACAAATGACGTCACACATTATGAAATGGACAAAGTCCGACAATTATTTTAAGACATGGTTCGATTCCTGTCGGAAGACGCATATTTTCTATGAAATTTTCTCGGACATTCAGGCGGGTAAATGTTGTTAATACTGTTTATTATAAACAGAGCATTTACTTAAATAATTGTATCTCTAAAAAGAACGTATAAACATAAAAAATGTCTTAAAATAATTGTCGGACTTTGTCTATTTAATATATATATATATATATATATATATATATATATGTATACACCACCACATCCATCACGGTCTTGTATTAGGGTGGCATTCTGTGTCAATGTAGGTGGTTGCTTTTACCTAGCCCATTTTCCTCTATGACTATGTATCCAGAACAGTACATCGCTCGCAAGTTCTTGTTTTGCTCGCCAGCACTATCCTGCAAAGCACATTCTGTATTCGCGTAAGATATATCAGGCATTGATCCGTAGATCTGTGATTTACTTGGATATTGTCTCCAAGATATGTTAAGAATCTCCGTTTAAGATACAAAAAAAAAATCTACATTAATTTCAACCTTTAATGTTCGCACGCTTAACACTATAGACAGCTGTCTGAACTTGTCTTTGCCATTGAACTGAATATCAATGTCATCCGTATATATATATATATATATATATATATATATATATATATATATATATATATATTTCTATATTGTTAATATTGAACAATTAACAGAACAATTACTTACATATTTGTATCTATAAAAATAACGTATAAGCAAAAGGTATATTAAAATAATTGTCGCTCCATTTCATAATATATTACGTCATTTGTTTGCGATAAGATACGCTTCGAGCAGATATGAGCGTCCGAGAAAATCATCGAAAGTTTGTAGTTCAAAAACAGTAATTTAATATATATATATATATATATATATATATATATATATATATATATATATATATTTGGTTGGATTGATGTGAGTTCTCTATCACGCCTCTTTACTCTTGTTCCCACTCTCTCTTGCTTGGGTGAAATGCTTAATATATATATATATATATATATATATATATATATATATATATATATATATATAATATTATGGTCTATATATATATATATATATATATATATATATATATATATATATTTATATAAACTTCCCAAGAGGAATGTCCTGGATAGAGTAAGAATATAATATAAAAGGCTCACACTACTATCCGATGGTTTATCAATAATTTATTACATTGGAATCGGTAGTGTTTGAGCCTTTTATATATATATATATATATATATATATATATATATATATATATATATATATATATATATATAATATAATCCGACAGTATGATATACAGAAAAAATCAACAAAAATCTTAATATGCCGGACGTTTCGGTCTATTTCTATGTGTAATGAAAATGTCCTGAAGATGGTCTAAAATAGACCGAAACGTCCGACGTTGACTTTATATTAAATTAATACAGTATAATTGCATATTAAGATTTTTGTTGGTTTTTTTCTATATATTTTCTTCATATATATATATATTGGTTCTCCATAAAGTCTCTTTACAATTAAAAAAAAATTACAAAATCAAATGAACGGATAAATATTTGGAAATTGTTGCAAAATGAGGAGTAAATATTGAATTTTTTTTAACTAATTTAATGCACCTCTATATGAACGCCATTAGTTGCATGAAGACGTTACTCGATTTCTTGACATGTTCTATTTCATCAATGGTGGCAATAGCAAAATCTTTGCTTTAGATCAGCGATGTCCTGTATCTTTATTTGATGCACGATATCTTTAACATAACCCCATAGAATGAAGTCCCGGGGAATGATATCTAATGAATGAAGTGGCCAGGGAATTGGGCCATCCCTTCCAATCCACTGGAAATGTTAGAGGATTCATTTAGCAGTACCTCTTTCATCAACAGGATACCTGAAATACACAAATGCAATATGATTAAAAACTTTGATAACTACTGAGTACATAGAACAAATCTGATTAAGATATCTCATCAATTGCCTTTGTAATATATTTTTTTTTAATTTGAAAGAGACTTTATGGATACCTTGTTAATCTAGTTGCATAAATATTACTTATCTGCTAGAGAATTTTATTATATTAAAATGAAAGTAACACCGAGAAACATAATCTGAGATAATCAACCTTTGATCCGAGATAGTTCAATAACTTCTGTACATTGATTTGATTTTGACATTTCCAATTCATAGCTCACATTTTAGGCTTTTTCCTCCTGTTGGAAACAATTCTTCTGCTTTTTCACAATTGGTTTAGATTTATTCCGTGAATAGCATGCATCTCATTGCAATTTATAAAAGTCTTGAGAGAATAGGTTGTTTTTTTCGTTTAGTGAATTGTATTGTTGCGCATGCGTCGGTTTTCGGTTGAATTTTGATAAAACAATACTCCAGCCTAACTGGGTCTTTTCTTTAAAACCTACTGAAACGGACTGGGTTGCGTATTTCCCTCAGATCTGTGATTAAAATGAAATCTTGAGCTAATACAATCGTCTTTATATGTGGTCCTGATTAGACTTTTAGCAAAGGTTAATAAATATCCAGATTATAACTTTTGTAAATAGAGGGTTTTTTTTTCAATTTTTATCAAGAATTCCAGTTTTATCAGATTTCTTTTCTATGTCGTAAAAACTATCAGCTGGTCATTTGTTTCTATAACAATGATTCATCTTCAAATTAATGCTTGAATGAATTTTGGAATTTGGAAGAAGGCTTGTTAAGCGATGATGTTTTCACTCACATTTTAACGTTTTGTTTTAGCATGCGGATATCTAGTGACGTGGAGACTTGCTCAGCATCGCCTTCACTCACTTTTCAATATTTCTTGTTGTCATGTGGATAAAAAAACAAGTAGCCATGATATCTAGTGATGAGGATACCATCTCAGCGTTAGAATGTAAATAAAACAATGGCTATTATATCTAGCGATGAGGAGACTTGCTCAGCATCGCCTTCACTCACTTTTCAATATTTCCTGTTGTCATGTGGATAAAAAACAAGTAGCCATGATATCTAGCGATGAGGATACCATCTCAGCGTTACAATGTAAATAAAACAATGGCTATTATATCTAGCGATGAGGAGACTTGCTCAGCATCGCCTTCACTCTCTTTTCAATATTTCTTGTTGTCATGTGGATAAAAAACAAGTAACCATGATATCTAGTGATGAGGATACCATCTCAGCGTTACAATGTAAATAAAACAGTGGCTATTATATTTCGCGATGAGGAGACTTGCTCAGCATCGCCTTCACTCAATTTTGGTTTGGTGTGGTTTATTTTGTTTTCCGGCATATCAACCTGAATGGATTATTTAATGCCGACGAGATTTCTAGGATAGGTTCATATGAATAGAATGCATTCTTTGTAAGAAATCAGTTTGTAGATCAGTATTTTTTAAATGAGGGTTTTTGCTGCGAATCAACTACTTTGATGGTAATTTTCTGTTTTTCCAAAAATGTATTGCTGGTATTTTTACTATAAAAATATATTTGTATATTTTCATAACGATTTGAATTTGTTTGGGGATTCCCTATTTGTCTATAGCTGGAACACTAACATGTGATACCATCCCGGGTTAGAGTGGACCTGGGAACAACAGCATTCCATCTCCTCAAAACTTCCCGATCAGAGGCCTTGCTGCCGGATGTAGTTTATCGTCATACCCAAGAAGAAGTCACTTTTCAATGTTTCGTTTTGGGAAGCTGATAAAATGCTGGACAGGGTATCTAACGATGAGTAATGATATAAATATTTTTTTTTTTTTTTTTTTTTTTTTTTTTTTTTTGCTAAGATACCATCACCTCTCCATACACCCCGAGAAAAGATTATCCAATAATATTGTGTAAATATATAAGGATAGAATTAGATTTTTTTTTTTTTTTTTTTTTTTTTTTTTTGAAGGTTGCTGTCTTTTTTTTTTTTTTTTTTTTACAGGATGTCTTTTGTTTTTCAGGATTCCTTGGAATTTATCTCCGTATCTTTACTTTTCTTTTTTTTTTTTTACCTGCTTTGAAGGTTATTAGGTTTTTGCTGAGAAAGAAGATCGCAAAAGATGGACGCATTGCTTTAGACTGTGTTTCTTCGCACTTAACAGGCGCGGATCCAAGGGTCACGTCCAGGTGGTCCTCTTTCCCACTGTTCAGACGAAGCACAATTGAATTTGTTTTTTAAATATTGCAAAAATGATGCTAATACAAGATAAGGTCATTCGATTTAGTTTGGGACGACAGTACCACTACCCAAAACCAAGCCAAACAACCCTGAGAGATACCATATATATATATATATATATATATATATATATATATATATATATATATATGATTGGCTATTTTTTTAGAGATTTTTATAACATATTTATGTTATAATTTTTTAAATAAATAATTATATATACATATATATTATGAAATGGTCAAAGTCCGACAATTATTTTAAGACATTTTATGTTTATACATTCATTTTATAGATACAAACTTTAAGTAAATGCTCTGTTTATAATAAACTGTATTAAACATTTACCGGCCTGAATGTCCGAAAAATTTTCACAGAAAATATTCGTACTCCGCGAAAATATATATATATATATATGTGTGTGTGTGTGTGTGTGTGTGTGTGTGTGTGTGTGTGTGTTGAACAATAAAAAAAATGTTAAAAATATAAAAAAAAAAATGACCCAATAAAAATAGACTTCAATCTTTCAGGCCTGCTAACAAAATATAAACGGAAAAATTACTCCAGCTTAAATTCAAGATATACAGATATTGTATTGAGGGAGAGAGAGAAAAAGAGAAGGAAAGATTCAAAATTATGAACATGTAATGGTGGCGCAGGGTGGGGAGGAAGAAGACCCGATGATTTATTCTCAGTAAATTTTAAGGTTTGAGTTGACCTATTTAATATGACATATGCTATATTGTGGCATTTTTTATTGGAGGTTGAATGAAAATATTGTTAAGTCAATGGTAGTTAAGAAACACTATGTCATTTATTGGCTAAAAATCTAACGTATATATATATTCAATTTAACAAACTTTTAAAATTTATCTTAAAAATAGTGTTTGGTTAAGGATGTTTTATAAAATATTCAGAACTCAGCGAAAGATTTAGAATTTACCGTACAATAGTAAAAGTTCCTAATATAATTCCCCAATATATATATATATATATATATATATATAAAGTGGACATTGAAGTCTTATACGCAATCGTCAGTCTGTATACGTTGTGTTTTTGCTCGACTATTGATATATACAGGTCAGTCATGCATTGTGGTAGTCTATTGTATTGTCCTAACGGTTATTTTGGTGGCCGGTAACGGTTATGTTTCAAAATATTCTAGGGGGTATTGGGTGGAAATAATTGTGGATCAGAATGCAGTTTGGGGGCTTGGTGTTGTTTGTTAACATTTTATTTATTTATTTATTATTGATCCTTATTATTATTAGATGGGGTCGAAGAAGAGGGTTCATACCTTTCCCAAGTTTATTAGGACGTTAGTGAATGTAATGGATTCGACTAGAATTCGAACTCGGCTCTACGATTCCTCAATCCGAGCCGCTATCCATTACTCCACCGTGCTTCCAATCTAAATTCATGTAGTTGGAGCTCGTCAGTGCAGTTGCCATGAAAATATTTGTCGAAAGGACAGAGGGAAACCACTGAACATCGGTGAGAAAGTGACTGAAGTCGATATGCCTGATCAGGACTGATTATATTATAAACTCTTCTTTGGATTTTGTCAGGTACCTCTAGATGAAAAGCAGGAGCACCAGGGCAGATATAGCAGCAGTATTCAATACACGGTCGAATGGTAGATTTGTAGATGTGCAAGATGGATTCTGACGAGAAGAATCTTCTGGCACAACACAGTGACCCAACTTTCCTTGCAGTAGATGCAGCTGTTGATTCAATATACTCTCCAACGCAATATGTTTGCTATTTTTCTTTTCGAGTTTAAAATTATACACTATAAAATCGACATTGAATTTTAAGAAAAGAGGACACCCCTGATTTTTCTTCTTCATCTTTTTCTTTTCCTTCTTCTTCTTCTTCTTCTTCTTCTTCTCTATCTAGCATCATAAATAAGGGTCCCATAGTAATGGAGAGGATAATTTAGTTGTTTTTATGCGTTATAGTGTAGCATTGAAATGGTTCTTCTATGTGCCGCGTCTCTTCAAGAAGTGGGCGATCATGGCTCTCCGCAATTTCCTGTCCTTTGTAGCTCTTAGTAGAGTCTGTATTTTTACTATCTCTCCTAATCCCTGTTCTGGCAACCATATTTTACACATTCTCGTTATGTGCTGTTTTCCTCTGTCCCTCTTGCCTTCAATATGTCCTTTGAGTGTCACATTTTCTAAGCCGTCTGCCCTAAAAGTTTCAATTGTCCCTTTCTGATGAAATACCTTCTTTTTGTTTCGAATTTCTTTAAAAATTCAAAAGAGTACAAACCGTTGATTCTGGTTTCGAATTTTGTTTTAGGCACTAGAAGTTTTTACGCTAATTACCCTAAATCAACATCTACTAATATATAACTACTCTTGTCTTTTAGCCACAGAAGAAAAAATTATTTAGAAAAGAGGACTTTTGCCACATTTTAACCTTCTCTATACGTGTGCTTATATAACATACACAGAGACACACCTACATACATACATACATACATACATACATATATACATACTACTGCAAGTTGCTGGGCAACCAAATTCCAAGCAATTACTGGTCGAGGATAAGCTCTTTTAGGAAGTGACCCCAGTTTAATTTGTTTTTTGACAGCGCCTTTGATGCGTCCCCAATATTCGGAAAGTAGACGTTATTCAAACGCAAAAGAGTTTTTCAAAATAATTCAATGGAGACGATTTCGGATGAAACTTCGCAGTCATTCGGTCTTTTGTGAAGAGAAAATTGTATCCAGCCATTCTACTCACCTTTTAAACTGCGACCTCTGGTGGCGAAGATAAGAAGAGGAAATAATATTTTATCTGTTTTCTTCTTTTTCGTCTTCTTTTTCGTCTTTTTTCTTTTCCTTCTTCTTTTTCTTCTTCTTCTTCTTCTTTATTTAGCATCATAAGTATGAATGTCTATGAGTTATAAAAATTTGGGAAATAAAAAATACTATAATATACATACGGAATGGAATTTGTTATGGTGAAATAAAAAAGACAAGAGGGAAATACAATGACGGGGGTGGGGGGAGAAAAAGAAAGAAACGGAAGCCAAAAAAAAAAAACCAAACAAATAAAAAGCAAAATCAAATCAAAAAGAAAGACAATAAAAGCGAATAAAGTTAAAGAAAAAGTGAAAGAACAACTAGATGTATAACGTGTCGTCATCATCATCATCATCAGTCCCATAACCGGGTATTGTTGTAGGGTCACTATACAGCTGAGTACCTGAGCAGTTCCCTCGACATAATAAGGATTAAAAGCTGGAGAGGTATTCCTTTATTCGTAGCGTGTCTTCATAAAGTAGTCCTGGCGGAACCCATCCTTCTCCAGGTCAATCAAGAGCCGATATCCCCCAACTTGAAGGCTTCCCTTGGCCAAGGATATGTGGCCGTTGATCTGCATCCGCCTAGAGATTAGACTTCAGTTTAGTAAGTCCTCCGCCCAGGGCTGTCGTGTCATTATCGCACAGGCTGCATACATAACTACGGAATCCAGTCTACCCCATTATACTAGATGGCGTACAAGAAGGTTCATCTGCCTTTTAAAAGGGTCCTGTTTTTAATCCTACTGGGTGTCTAGCCCTCCCCCCCCGCCAAATAATTTCTGGATGGGTAAACGGTATAGTTACTGATGACCTGACTATACAGTAGGTAGTAGCAAATAGCAAATAGCACTCAAATAGAGACCTGATATCTGATATATATATATATATATACATATATATATATATAATTATTTATTTAAAAATATGATTCCAACTCACGACATAAGAGGTCTCATGTTTCAAAACAAGAGCCGAAACCTTCAATATAATCATTTGAATTAAATTGAGTTAAAGTAAGCTCTGTTCCATCTTCAAGCGAAATTTTTTTTTTTGAATAACGTATTTCTGAAATTTACGTGTTTTAATAATTTAAATCAAAATTTCCATGGTAACAGCTAGGGCGAATTGTTTAAATTGGGTAGGCGTGTGTTGGGTGTTAATAATAAGTATCAGTATAGAGTTACTTTCATATATATATATATATATATATATATATATATATATATATATATATATATATATTTTTTAAACACCGATCTTTATGCTACCACAGTTTCTACCAGAATGGTGTCATAAGACACTCAGGCTGCTAGAAACTGTGGTAGAATGAAAGTCACTGTATCAAATATTTCTTAAATTGTATTGAGCCTTCTTTTTAATTTACCCATTATTTCATTTTAAATATCACCTTTGCTATAGATTTCATTTATAAAAGTATATATATATATATATATATATATATATATATATATATATATATATATATAAATATATTTTTTTTTTTTTTAACGTTCTTTTCATAGATACAAGTATTTAAGTAAATGCTCTGTTTATAATAATACGGAACCGTCATTTACGCTGACGTACCTTAACCAACTCGGCCACAAAGGAGAGTTCGGTAGGCAAGGTCAATTTACTGCTTATAAACTTCAATCTTCCAGCGTAAATGACGGTTCCGTATAGGATGCAGGTTCGAATCCTGTCAAATATTTTCTATGAACATTCAGGCCGGTAAATGTTATTTAATCTGTTTATTCAAACAGAGCATTTAAAATACTTGTTCTAAAAAAAGAACGTTAAACATAAAAATGTTTTAATAAATAAACAGTCCAGTTCTTAATATATATATATATAAATATATATATATTTATAATTATTTTATAAAAAAAACGTTAATAAAATCACAAAAATAGCCATTTTTTTCAACACAATTAAATGATGGTGTTATTGGACTCTTTTAAAGAATAGTAATTGTTGGTTCATTTCCGTGTATACCAATTATATATATATATATATATATATATATATATATATATATATATATATATATATATATATAAAGGTTTAATCTCCTCCTCCTCATACTTACACTTTTTCTAAATTCTGTTTTTATTTCCGGAGTTGTTTTTTTTGTTTTCTTTTTTGAATTTGTAGGTCTGATGAATTGGATCGTATTTACGATTCCAATGGAATAAATTATGACCATGGAATATTAGTGTTTAAGCCTTTTTATTATATCTTTACTCTGTCCTGGACATTGAGTTCTACCTGGATTCTTCCTCTTGGAATTTTTTTTCTAAAATATACAAGCATGTGTATTTATATATTTTGCATATGTATGTATATTTCCCCTAATATATATATATATATATATATATATATATATATATATATATATGGTGTTCAAAAAGTTTCACCCGATTCTTCACTGAGGCGAAGACTTGCCTCAGTTGCCTTTGAGCCATACTGATAATAATGTCGGACAGCAGCAATTCGTTGATTCTGATTGATTCAGTCGAAAAGCCATGTTCCTGAAGCCTCCAAGACCAAATTGTAATAAAATAAAAATTGCAATAATACAAAATCTTTTAGGATACCTTTAAAAAATGCCGTAAGAATTTTAGCCATTAACAATATAATTTAAAAAAAAATCTAGATGACAGGCTTTAACGGAAGTTAGATTTCATTGAAAAATGCATCCTTATCCACGACCCAAACGTAGCAATAACTGATACATTAAATCATAGACATATTGAAAACCCAGCCACCCCTGTCTAGAAAAATAGATTTATCTGTAACCTTGGAAACATGAATTTTGTTTTAGCTGTGTATTTAAAACCCAGTAATTTTAAAAAGTTACTCCAAAATTCGCTTGAGGATGAAATGGAACTAATGTCTTTAATTTAATCACAAAATTAAATTCGTGGCTTTCAGCTTCCATTTTTGAAACATGGTTAGAACTGTGTAACGAAAAAACCATATTTTAAATCAATTAATTTATAATATATATATATATATATATATATATATATTAAGAAATGGACAAAGTCCGACAATTTATTTATTAAAGACATTTTTTTTATGTGTAACGTTCTTTTTTATATTTACTTAAATACTTGTATCTATAAAAAAGAACGTTAAACATAAATAAATGTCTTTAAATATATTATATATATATATATATATATATATATATATATATATATATATATATAGGTATCTGAAAATATGTATACAGATTTTGACGCTTTCTGAAGAAATAATTCCATCAGCTATATCAAATAAGACATAAAAACTTAAGATTTTGTCATCGCATGTTTTCAAATTGATGTCCATTATGATCCACATATCGTTGACAAGGCGACCCAGTGGAGTCACGTGCAGCAATCAACATTTCGATAGGTTTCTTGGACTTCTGTGAATATTTGCCCTTATTAATTCTTGCTTCACAGGGCGTGGTTGATATCCGTGCTCTTCCAGGATTGTTTCTTGTGCACATCGTGCACTGTACCATCAGCTTCAAACTTATATGTAATTGTCGCCTGATTGTGGATCTGAAGGAAACTCTCATCAATTCCGCCTTTGAACTTCAACTGCATTTTCGTACGTCCATTAGCATTTCAGGATGAACCTCTTTTGTTCAAAGTTAAGCCTGGATGACGTTAGTAATACTAACGTGTAAATAATAATAATAATAATCTCGAAAATGTGGCACATGAGAACATCAACAATCCCTGTTGTAGTTGGAACCCTAGGATTGGTTGGAAAAGATTCCAGTAGACTAACTGAAGGGATTCCTGGAAGCCCATGCCTCAGAGAAATAAAAAAAAATTGTTCTCACAAGTACAGCCCACACTTTACGGGTGGCTTTATCTATGTAAAATATTCTTTTTTTTTGTCAGTGGAAAGCGTCATAATGCCATTTCTAACCTTAGGTCTCTGGGCGCGACCCGGAAAAATGTGTACACGCCAGAAATCAAAAAATAATAATAATAATAATAATAATAATAATAATAATGCATTACGAACATCTTTATGTAATATATGTTTGATCTTTTTTTTTTTCATTTACAAAATGATCAGTGGAAAATATCATGATGAGCGTTATGATCCTTGTTTAAAAACAAGGATCATAATATTCATCAGTGATTTGTAGGTTAATGCATCTTTAAAATTTTGTTTGCGAAAGGATTTCGCCATTTTATATCATTAACTTTACTAATCTACTTTTTTTATGAATGATTCATTGTAATATATATAATATATATATATATATATATATATATATATATATATATATATATATATTATTTTCAGATAGTATATCTGTGAAGGAACAAAATACATAAAAAGTCAAGAGGGAAAACTTTTCTTAGATGACGCGTTTCGTCCTTTGCTAAAAATAGTTTTTTTCCTCTTGTCTTTTTATTCACCTATATAATCTTTTCACCCCAAGCAAGGTGATCATGCCACTAACATACAAGGGGATTACTGAGAATGAACGGAAATGTGACGAAAAAGTACAATAAAAGAACGGGATCCAGGAAGACAGAAGATTGTAATATGTATGAAAAGGAATTAAAGAAAATATGCTTCGAAATGTTCTGACAACACAGGAAAGAAAATTAAAGTTTGAGAGAAATAAAGAAAGGGTAAAACTAGAAAGATTGAGTAGAAAGAATAAAAAAAAATAAAAATAAAACGGGAAAAATAAAAATGGCTGAAAGAAAAGACGAATTCCTGGCTAAAGAAAGGAAATAAGCAACAAAGAAAAAGCAATTTTTGTTAGCGGAAGAACCATATTATATTCGTTTGTTTTCCTTTGGCTCTACATGTCCGTGCGTATGAAAATAGACAAAAATATTACTCCTGATTTTGTCATCGTCGTTATCATGTTGCTATTGTTTTGGCTGGAATTTTTCCTACAAGCTTGTCTTTTCCTTCTCGTGCAACGCAAATACCTCAAAATTTTCTTTCTCTTCCTCTCGAAAGATGATTTCAATTTCTTGGACTCTTCCACGCTGCCAGCCAGCCTTACCGAAATCTGTCCATCTCTATGTCCCTCCCTTTGTCTCCACTACTCTTTCTTTTATTTCTTGCTCTTTCCTTTTCCCATTTTTCGCCTTTCCGTCCCTTTCACACCTTCCATTGTATTCGGCGATAAAAGAAAAGAAAGCCACCCAAAAATAAACAGATCGCCCCCGGGGCCCAATCAATAAATTTCTCTGATGAAGCTGTCAGCTACATCATTAGTCTTATAGCCCGAGGGCCAGGTAAGATGATACAGAGAATGCAGGCAAAGAACTGCCTTTTTTTTTTCCTTTTGCAATATGGCTACCATCTTTCTTGCTTCGTTTTCTAGCCACAGTTTTCACGCCTGCGTCGCTCTTCTTTTCTTCTAGGCTGTTCCTTCCGATGTTCTTTTCCTTCCTTCCTCGTTTCCCCTTATTCATTCCTTTGCTTCATAAGCGAACAGTGAAGCAAATAAGAGATTTTCATTCACCTTGTCCCCGCCTACCTTTGCCACATTTCCTTTCGTTCGTTTGCAATCCGAGGCATTTAGCCTCCAGTCATTATCACTGGCCACACGTGCCTCCCTGCGATGTCCTTGATTAGAATAGCCCCCGTCCTATTCTCCCCCACGTTACTAACCTACCGGTTGTCTTTGAGTTTGTTTCTTTCACATATTATATTCTATCATTTTCCTTCATTCGTTCTCATTTTTCTAAATAGATTTTTCATATACTTTTCTTCTTATTTTCTTCCTATTTTCTTTATCCATATTCGTCCATTTTTCATCTTTTTTATTTCTCTTTTCCTCTTTGGCCTCTTTTCTTTCTGTCATGTCCGGAAATCCCCCCGTTTTCTTTCTATATAATTTTCTCCCTTTTTTTCTTTCTTTCTTACTATATATTTTCTTTCTTTTTTCTTTCTTTTTTCTTTCTTTCTTTCTTTTTTCTTTCTTTCTTTCTTTCTTTTTTCTTTCTATATAATTTTCTTTTTTCTTTCTTTCTTTCTTTTTTCTTTCTATATAATTTTCTCCCTTTTTTCTTTCTTTCTTACTATATATTTTCTTTCTTTTTTCTTTCTTTCTTTCTTTCTTTTTTCTTTCTATATAATTTTCTCCCTTTTTTCTTTCTTTCTTTTTCTTTTTTTCTTCTTTTTTCTTTCTTTTTTTCTTTCTTTTTTCTTTCTATAAATTTTCTTTTTTTTTCTTTTTTCTTTCTTTTTTTCTTTTCTTTCTTTCTTTCTTTCTTTCTATATAATTTTCTCCCTTTTTTCTTTCTTTCTTACTATATATTTTCTTTCTTTTTTCTTTCTTTCTTTCTTTCTTTATTTCTATATAATTTTCTTTCTTTCTATATACTTTCATTTCTTTCTTCCTTTCTATATATTTTTCTTTCTTTTTATATAATTTTCTTTCTTTTCATTTCCATTTTTTATCACTTCCTCATTTTATTTTATTTTTATTTTATTTTTTTCTTACACTTACGCTCTAACCCTCTACCTCGAGTGGCTCTTGGGCTTTGTCCAAGACGAACACTATTGTAAAAAAAAAAAAAAAAAAAACTTATTCACGTCCCTCTGTTTAGCCTTCTTTCAAACATTTTTTTAATATTCTTTTTCTGTTTTCTTTTTAATTTTTTTTTCTTTCTTTCAATCTCTGTTCACTCATTTCATTTTTACATTTTTTTTTCTCATATTGTCCTCCATTTTTCTTCTTCATATCTTTTAACTTCTTTATCACCTTCCTTTTCTTCCCCTAGCTTTTATTCTATCACTTATTTATTGGTTATTTCTCATCATTCTTTAAATACATTTTCTTTTTTTCCTCCTATTATTCACGTATTTCTGTTTCACCTCTTAACTCTTAACCCTTTATTTCGTTCTAAAAGTTATTTCACTATTCACCCCTAGTTTTCTTTATCATTTCATTCTTCCCGTTGTTTGGAGGCGTTCCTTCATTCCTTCCCTAGTTTCTTCCTTCATCTTTTATTTTCTTTCCATCTTTCATTTATCCACTTCCCTTTGATCCTTCTTGCTACTTTTCACTGCTTCTTATCTGGCAGTGTCGGCTCAACATCCTTCAACGAAACGAAAGCAAACTAAGCCTAAGTTTCCCGCCAAAATTCAATCACAGTCACAGACGCTGCCACCATTTTCCGTTGCACTTTACTACCTGGCACAAATTTACCTCAACTCCACCCACACTCTTTACTTTCTTTTCTTCTTCTTCTCTTTTAATTAAATTCTTTTAATCAGACTATTCCAGTTCTTACCAATTCGGCTTCCAAGTTCTTCCATCTCCGGCGATTTTATCTATGTAACTAATTTTCTGGCCTGCTCTAAGCTAACTCCCACTTTACAAAAGTCTATAATCAGACACCGTTCTTCTCTGGTTACGTCTTCCATGATTTGTGGTCTTCTTTTAATGTAAAGGACTTGGGAAAGTGTTTGATGCATTCACCCTTTTATCTTCTCCGTCATTATCATTCATCTTCATTGATTCTTGCGCGTCTCTCTGCAAAACTTCAGTCCCTCCTCTCCGTTTTTCGTTTCAGTCCATCGCCATATGTCTTCTCCGAGCCTTTTCACTCTTTAAATCATTTGAACGTTTCCTATCTTCGTCCCTTTCAGTCGCCTTTTCCTTTGTGATTCGCTTTCTTTGGGAAATGTTTAGCACAAATCTTAGTTTCTTCGCTTTACGCCTAAAATGTACCTTTGGACCACATTTATTCTCTTCTTCGTAAAATGCTTCTTTTTTCTTTCCTTTTACTCTCATTCGTTTGTCGTCTGCTTCTTCGCCACAATGTTGTCATTTCCTCGCGATTTTATCGCATTTTACTTCATCAGCACAATTCACGTTTTCCATTCCTTATCTTCGTCTTCATAATTATCCCTCACTTTTTTATTCTTCTTTTTAATTATCATTTCTGTACATTTTCTCATTTGTCTGTGTATCTGTGTATCACATTATTATTCTTTATTTTTCCGATTTCTCAGGTTTTTCTATTTTTTCATCTTTTTATTGTGTTTCTCTTTACTTTTTCTTTTTTGATTTCGTTATCTTTTTAGCCTATTTCTCTCTCTCTCTCTCTCTCTCTCTCTCTCTTTCTATTTCCTTAACTTTTTATCGTATCTCTCCTTTCCTCATTCTTTTTTTTCTTCACCTTATTTTATATTTCTCTCTCCCTTTTTTCTATTTGTTTATCTTTGTATCGTATCTCTCTTTTCCTCTTTCTTTTTTAATTTCTTCATTTTATTATCCTTTTTCTCTCTCTCCCTTTTCTTCTTTGATTTCTTTTTACTGTTTTTGCTGTCCATTTTTCCTTTTTCTTTTTCTTCGCCTTTTTTTCATATTTCTGTTTCCATTTCAACATTTTTATCGTCTTACGCTAACGTTTTTGCTAAATTTTGAAGACCTTTTTTTTTTTTTTTTTGTTATTTCGGCTTGTTTTCCTTCCTCTTTTACATTGACTTTATTTATTTTTCTGAAGTAGAGAAAACCATTTTCTTGTAATTCCCTTTTACTTTTTATTCTCAACTCCTCATATGCTTATTTTATTCCGAACAATACATTCTTAATATTCGTTTAAAACTTTAGTTCGTAATTTGAACGTGTTGGACGCATTCTTGATCCTTTTAAAACGGTACCTTGATACCCGTTCCTTTTATCCGTATCTTTTGTTAAATCTATCACAAATATTGCTGTCTTTTTCTTTCTATACTCATTTCTTTCTTTCTCAATGTGTATAATATATCTCACTCTGTTCCTTTCTATCTATCTATGTAAGAGTATTCATTGTCTATCTATTTCGTCAAGAGTATTCATAATCTATTTCTTCAAGAGAATTTATTATCTATCTATCTATCCCTGTAAGAGTATTCATTATCTATCTATCTATGCAAGAGTATTCATTGTCTATTTCTGTGAGAGTATTCATTATCTATCTATGCAAGAGTATTCATTATCTATTTCTTCAAGAGTATTATCTATCTATCCCTGTAAGAGTATTCATTATCTATCTATGCAAGAGTATTCATTGTCTATCTACACAAGAGTATTCATTATCTATTTCTTCAAGAGTATTTATCTATCTATCCCTGCAAGAGTATTCATTATCTATGCAAGAGTATTCATTATCTATCTAAAGGTTTTCATTATTTATCTATCTACGCAAGAATATTCATTATCTACTTATCTTTCTATATAAGAATAATCATTTCTATAACTATTATCTATCTCTATATATGTATATATATATATATATATATATATATATATATATATATATATATGTGTGTGTGTGTGTAAGAATATCCATTATCTATATAAGAACATTCATTATCTATCTCTCTTTCTATGTAAGAATATCTATCTATCTATCTATCTATCTATCTATCTATCTATCTATCTATCCCCGTCTGTTTAAATCTTTCTTTCGTTCTTTCTTTTTCCAGCTTTCATTCCTTACTCATTTCGACTATCTACCTATCTAAGAATATTCATTATCTATTTATTTTTTATGTAAGAATATTCATTATCTATCTATCTTTCTATCTATCTTCATTATCCATCTAATTATATAAGAATATTCATTATCTATCCATCTATCTATGTAAGAATATCCATTACATATATCTATCTATCGATGCAAGTATTATTATAATTTTCTATCTATCTATCTATCTATCTAAGAATATCCATTATCTATGTAAGCATATTCATTATTTATGTAAGAATATGCAATATCTATCTATATCTATCCCCGTCTGTTTAAATCTTTCTTTCGTTCTTTCTTTTTCCAGTTTTAATTCCTGATTCATTTCAACTAAGAATATTCATTATCTAAGTATATTCCTTATCTATCTATGTATCTATGTAAGAATATTCATTATCTCTTTATCTACCCTTGTCTGTTTAAATCTTTCGCAATTTTGATGTCCCTTTCTTTCTTTCTTTCTTTCTTTCTTTCTTCAGTCTCTGTTACTGACTCATTTCAACTATTCTGTCTTTATCTATGTATCTATCCACGTCTGTTTAAATCTTTCTTTCTTTTTCCAGTTTACATTCCTGACTCATTTCATCTATCTATCTATCTATCTATCTATCTATCTATCTATCTATTTGCGGTATTTATCAGCCACATTGATCTCTTCTCATTTCCTCCATCTCTATCCGCCTCGTCGCCTTCTCCTTAAGTAACTCCTGTTCTTCTCGGCATCTTGTTTCAATTCTTTTGATCTTTTCATCGCTTTCTTTTGTTCCTCTGCAAATGCCGACCTGCTGACTTATTCATTAAGTCGAGTGCAGAAAATTTCGGTTTATCCCAAATCAGAAGAAAATATCCCTCCTATTTGCGCAATGGGTGATAGTTAAAAACAAAAGAGCTGTGGGTTAAGTGTTCGGGGCTCGGGTTCAAGTCACGGAATGAGTGGTGTTGGTGATGAGAGATACAGATCAGAAATCAAATAATACCCACTTCACTTCCCCATGTTCTTCCGTATTTTTTTTTTTATTACTATTATTTCTTTTTCCCACAGCTTCTATTGGCCAACCTGAAAACAATAACACCATCATTAATGCCATTAACACATTGCTGGCATGATGTGTCTGCAGTTAATTTGACCACGTTTAACTTATTGAAAAAGTGATGGCTTTCTTCTACTCTTGTCTCTCTTCTTAAAAAATGAAGATAATATCTGTGCTAATGAAGCAGCAGAGGGTATCTTATTTTAATCAGAGCTAGCTTTAATCTTGTAAGGCATGCGTGTATGTATGTCCGAACCACTTCGCAGATTTCTTTTAAATTCCTATTTCATTAAGCGAATCAGGGTTTTTTTTTTTCCTAAAAGAGGTTGGAAGTGGGAGCGTAAAAGGTTTACGTGGTCTATCGATTCTTATATTAAAAAAGGTGAAATCGTTAGCGTGTTCATATAGATAATGCTAGTCAAATATTTCTTAGTGGAGTTTGATAGCTGATTTTTTTTTCTATATATATATTTTTTTAAATTAGCGTAAGCCTTTATACTGTATTCAATTACTTAATATTCCTACGATCAATTATCTTCATTTTTTTTCTAACTTCTTTTTGTTCTCTTCACCATTTTTGTCTTTATTAATATTTCTTCGTAACAGATTTGCCTGATGCTTTTAGATGGGGATCAAGTGATACCAAGTCACATTATTTTCTTATAATTTTGGCTGAAATTTAAAACCATAAGCTCTTAACGTAAGTTTAAACCAGTGGTTCCCAAACGATGTGGCGAGTCTCATAAGAGGATAGCAGGTGAGGCGGAAGAGGATAGCAGGTGAGGCGGAATGATTGAAAGACCATCAAAGATTTAGAATTTGGAAACATTTTCAAAAAAATTCATATACCAAAAATAAATATGATTTCGAAACTTAAAATATTAGTATCGATTACTTGTAATCGCATGCACGAGTCCCAATATAGATATTTATAAATAATTATTGACCGATTTTATCATTGTGATATGTTTTGCATTATATCAAGTATTAAGTATTGAGAATATTTTTTGCATTATATCAAGTATTAAGTATTGAGAATATTTTTTGCATTATATCAAGTATTAATATTTTTTTTTTGCATTATATCAAGTATTAAGTATTGAGAATATTTTTTTGCATTATATCAAGTATTAAGTATTGAGAATATTTTTTGCATTATATCAAGTATTAAGTATTGAGAATATTTTTTGCATTATATCAAGTATTAAGTATTGAGAATATTTTTTGCATTATATCAAGTATTAAGTATTGAGAATATTTTTTGCATTATATCAAGTATTAAGTATTGAGAATATTTTTTTGCATTATATCAAGTATTAAGTATTGAGAATATTTTTTTGCATTATATCAAGTATTAAGTATTGAGAATATTTTTTGCATTATATCAAGTATTAAGTATTGAGAATATTTTTGCATTATATCAAGTATTAAGTATTGAGAATATTTTTTGCATTATATCAAGTATTAAGTATTGAGAATATTTTTTGCATTATATCAAGTATTAAGTATTGAGAATATTTTTTGCATTATATCAAGTATTAAGTATTGAGAATATTTTTTTGCATTATATCAAGTATTAAGTATTGAGAATATTTTTTGCATTATATCAAGTATTAAGTATTGAGAATATTTTTGCATTATATCAAGTTTATATTGAAATATTTTTGCATTATATCAAGTATTAAGTTTTATTTTTGCATTATATCAAGTATTAAGTATTGAGAATATTTTTTGCATTATATCAAGTATTAAGTATTGAGAATATTTTTTTGCATTATATCAAGTATTAAGTATTGAGAATATTTTTTGCATTATATCAAGTATTAAGTATTGAGAATATTTTTTGCATTATATCAAGTATTAAGTATTGAGAATATTTTTTGCATTATATCAAGTATTAAGTATTGAGAATATTTTTTGCATTATATCAAGTATTAAGTATTGAGAATATTTTTTTGCATTATATCAAGTATTAAGTATTGAGAATATTTTTTGCATTATATCAAGTATTAAGTATTGAGAATATTTTTTGCATTATATCAAGTATTAAGTATTGAGAATATTTTTTGCATTATATCAAGTATTAAGAATATAGTAACAAGGATCCGTAAATTGGAGCAGAGAGTTATCAATAATAATGTTCTGACTTCGAATTCACGGTTATCTCCCTTTAATCCTCTCTCTGTTTTTTTTTTTTGTTTTTTTTTTTTTTTTGGGGGGGGTTAAATGTACTTTTTATCACATAAAATTTGGTGAGGCGCGAACAAATTTTCATCCCAAGAATGTGGCCCAGAGAAAGAAAGTTTGGGACCTGTTTTGGCCTTGTTAGGACCAGAAACAAAGACACAAGAGAGGAATTGAGTTAAACAAATATATTAACAGAAACAGTAATACAAACATATACAAACAAGAGTGTTACAGCAAGAAATGTTTGGTCTGACTGTCAGAGCTGACTGCTGGAAACTTCACCCTCCAAAAGGCAGTTCCTGCTCCTATTTATAGCTGGGAGAGACCTTGAGTGCGTGGGTAAACTGCCATAACAGGAACCAACACCTATATTTTAAATTTAAGTCCACACCTATATTTTTATATATTATCACAATATTTCCATATCCTCCTGACGTCAGTTTAAACTGACACCTATTTTTATATATATTATCACAATATTTCCATATACTCCTGACGTCAGTTTAAACTGACACCTTCATTTTTTTTTACATATTATCACAATTTACTTAAAGTTTGTATTTTATTGATGCCAAATGAAAACTTGAACATTTTACAACATATTTCAGTGAAATCTTAACTTTCTAAAATTATAGTATCTAATTATATTTGATATATATATATATATATATATATATATATATATATATATATATGAAAATATTAGTCGTCAGTTTAAACTGACACCAGGAAAATATGTTAAACAGATGCCTTCTTTGTTCATATACTGTAACCATTTAACTTCCATTTAATTTCTTATTTTCTTGATTTCAAATGAAAACGTGGAAATTTTACAACATATTTCAGTGAAATTTTCACGTTCCAAAATTATAGTTCATAATTATTCCGTGTGGAAAAAAGATGTCAGTTTAAACTAACACCAAGAGGATATAGGTTAATAAGTTTGATAACGACATTGCAATCCATGTTGGATCTTTCAATGTCGGAATTAGTTTCTTTCTATTTTTTTCATTTTTCCTATTGTATTTTTATCTGGTTTTAAGTATGAACATTTCATATGAATAAATAGTTTTAATGTTAACTTCTCTATAATAATTACCTTCAAGAATATTTCCATATACTGTTTAAAGATACATTACAGTTCAAAAGTTTGAGGCCGACCCTCGTAATTTTTTTAAATTGGCGCAAAAAGTAGTTGTTTTGTACTTTAACTAAGAGAAGATTATTATTCATGGTTAAAAAAAAAAGTAAGACATAATTTTTATTAGAAATTTTATTATGAAAAAAAAAAAGGATTTTATGATTAAATTTTGCTATCGTCAAAATATCCTCCTTTATCCTTGTTTACTGCAGTAAAAAGTTTTGGTAAAGGTTTCTCAAGATATAAGTTTGATAATTGATTTCTTTCTTTTTTTCAATAACTCTAAGAGTTCTTTTTTCATTTTTTGGGTGGAAAGGTTTCACTCTTCTGTCATGTTCATCCCGTGCTAATTCTAGGGGTGGCTTCAAACTTTTCGACTGTAGGATGCAAGAATCAAGATGTCAAAATCTAACATGTACAGAAGATAATATATTTGGGAAGTGTTTCAACAGATGGCGGAATATGTGACACTGAAATCCAAAGGCTCGGTGGGATAGCAACAGAAGCCCCCCGCCCCAAGCTAAGCAAAGTATTAAGAAACCGAAAAATTTGGTTAGAAACAAAAAAAAAGAATATTGAATTGCTATGTAATACCAGTCCTCCTTAATTGCAGTGAATGCTGGACAATCTCCTTAAAGATGAAGAAGAGACTTGAAATGATAGAAATGTGGTTCTACAGAATGCTGCTGAGAATACCATGGACTGAAAATGTGGGCAACGACGAAGTTTTAGAGAAAATGGAAATAAAAAAGGACACTTATACTTGACATCAGGAAGCGACAGTCAGAATTTCTAGGGAACATAATGAGGAAAGAGGGCTTGGAAAATGTGATACTCAGGGACAGGGGAAAACAGCACACAAGTTAACGAGCTTGTGGCAGAACAGAGTTTAGGAAAGATAAAAAAAAAAGATAGAATTTACTAAGAGCTATAAAGGTCAAGAAATTGTGGACAGTTATGATCGCCAACGTCCCGAAGAAGAATTTAGTTATATATATATATATATATATATATATATATATATATATATATATATATTATATATATATATATATGTTATAGGACCTTACCCATAATAACATAATGGACTACTCCATACGTAATAAATACTGCGCCTCAAGAGGAAGCAGGGAGTTCAGTCTGAAGTCTGGAGTGAAGTCCGTCAGGAGTCTGTCAGTCAGTAAGTCAGAGCGAGCGAGTCAGTCAGTCGAGTCAGAGGCAGTCCGAAACAGAGTCGTGTTCAGACAATTACTACTAAACCTGATTGTTCGTACTAACACTTTCTACTTCTCTGTATGTATTCCTGTTTGTAATATATCTGTGTTATTCCATATCCGCCTTCGA
>CAHIKZ030000828.1:417500-435000 GCA_903632075.3 Acanthosepion pharaonis | reverse complement strand
AGAATCTGTTAGCATAGAACTTACATCACTCCATTTAATAATAGCTTAGGCAATGAAGGAGTTGCCGATTGGTTTTAGAATCAGGATATTGGTATGGTGTTGTTTTGAAAGTAAAAGTGTAAAAAAAAAAGGCGTCTTGGTTCTTTAGTTTTATTGGATTTTTTATTTATATTTTTACTGGTTTATTTTTTAATGAAGAAAGAAATTTTTTTAAAAGTAGGGAAGATTATAATAAATAATAAAAGCAAAAGTGGCGAAATTCTGACTGCAGATTCATTTTGAAGAGTTTTTTTTTTTTTTTAGTTCATTTTTCTCACATTTTGGTACGGGCAAAAGAAAATGATGGAGAGGCTTAGGCAGAAGATGGAGGAGGGTGTAAAACGCTATGAACGCTTCGATAGAGGTTGGGTGGGTGGGTTTTTTTTTTTTTTTTTTTTTTTTTTTTTACAGAAAGTTAAAGTAAAAGAGAAAGAAGGTTTGGGTGAAGAACAAGAATGATTATCATTAGCTTCCTCCGCCACCTCCCCTCATTTCTGCAATTGCTCGTTCGATGAACCACGCCCGTCTCCCCCATTCGCCACTGCCGATTTCCGCCTTATATCTCTTCACTTCACTTTCGCCTTTCATCATCTCTCCTAAACCAAGGAAAATTTTGCTATCTTCGTCATCTTGAAAATTCCGTTTTCTACCTCGGCCTCTGCCACAATTGTCATTAGCACACTTTCTTACTTAACGCATGCCTTATCAAATTCGCCATCATTTCTACTACTTTAACACTCAATCGTTATTTATTAGCATTTACTCTCACTCTCTTGCTCACCGTCTACCCTCTCTATTTTATCATTCTATTTCTAAACCTACAACCCCTAACTGTACACAACTTCCTCGTTTTGTATATTTTGTAATCTTTCTATTATCCCCTCTTCAATCTATCCTATCCCCTCTATCTATCTGTTCATCATTGTATCTATATAATTTTGCTCCCATTCTATTCTGTCTATCATTGTATCTATCTATCTGTCTATCATTGTATCTATATAATTCTATTGCTATCTAATTCTATTCCTATCTATCTATCTGTCTATCTATCATTCTATCTATATAATTCTATTGCTATCTCATTCTATTCCCATCTATCTATCTATCTATCTATCTATCTATCTGTCTATCTATCTATCATTCTATCTATATAATTCTATTGCTCTATTCTATTCTATCTATCATTCTATCTATATAATTCTATTGCTATCTAATTCTATTCCTATCTATCTATCTGTCTATCTATCTATCATTCTATCTATATAATTCTATTGCTATCTAATTCTATTCCTATCTATCTATCTGAGTATCTATCTATCATTCTATCTATATAATTCTACTGCTATCTCATTCTATTCCTATCTATCTATCTATCTATCTATCATTCTATCTATCTATCTATCTATCTATCTATCTATCTATCTATCTATCTATCTATCATTCTATCTATATAATTCTATTGCTATCTAATTCTATTCCTATCTATCTATCTATCTATCTATCTATCATTCTATCTATATAATTCTATTGCTATCTATTCCCATCCTATCTATCTATCTATCTATCCCATTCAATCATTCTATCTATATCTATATATCTAATTCTATTCCCATCTATCTATCTATCTATCTATCTATTCTATCTATTGCTATCTCATTCTATTCCCATCTATCTATCTGTCTATATCATTCTGTCTATAAAATTCTACCGCTAATTCTAACTATCTATCTATCTATCTATCTATCAACTTCCTATATAATTTTTGTCTAATTCTTTTCTATCTATCACATCATTCTATCTATATATTATCCCCTCTATCTGTCTATCTATCTATCATTCCTATATAATTCTTTATCCCATTCTATTCCCATCTATCTATCGCATTTTATTCCCCATCTATCTGTTGCTATCTATCTATCTATATATCTATCTATCTATCTATCTATCTATCTATCTATCCCCATTTTATTTCTATCTATATAATTCTATTTCTATCTATCTATTCCTATATCTATCTATCATTCCATTTATAATTCCTATTGCTATCTATTCTATTCTATCTATCTATCCCATTCTATCTATCCTATCTATCTATCTATCTATCTATCCCATCTATTCCTATCTATCTATCTATCTATCTATCCCATTTTATTCCTATCTTTCTATCTATTCATCCCATTCCTATTTATTTATCTATCTATCTATCTATCTTATCTATCATAGCATCGTCCATTCTATTCCTATCTATCTATCTATCTATCTGCTATCTATTCTATCTATCTATCTTATTTCTTTTCAAAATCTATCTTAAAACATTGGAAGATCGTGGTGCCAATTAGAAAAAAAAGATCTCCAGATTTCTTTTCCTATCTCCAATTTATTTCCTCTAATTTATAACAATCTCTATTTTTATATAAGGTAGTGTAACGGTTATCTTCGTAGAAAGCGGAATCGGCGAACCGAGTTCAAATTCCTGCCTCGTCTGTTGCATTCACTTTCGCACAAATATCGTTGGGAAGGCATATTTTTCTCCCCAGGGTTAAATAACATGGTAGATAGACTGGGTTCTGTTTTTATGGGATCAATTTAGCACATTCTTGTATCGCAAGGGATCAACTTGCTATTGAGCAATGGATAGATCGCCATCTTGGAAGCCAATATAACTTTAAGCCAAAATCTCCTTTTTTATAAGTAACGCTAAAATATAAAACATTCTTTTTTATATGCAGAATTGACTTATTGATATATTTTGGCACTAATTTTAAGAAACGCTTATCACGTTATATCACCTTAAAACACTGGTTCGCATACGATCAGCGAAGCTAAGCAACGTGCAGCCTGGTCGGTACCTTGATGGGTGACCGCTTGCGAATTTCAGGTGCTGCAGGTCTGCGTGTGGTGCAGTGGGTAACGGTAAGGAATTGGAAAACCGGGCAGCCGAGTTCCAATTCCAATTGGGTTCGTTAAATTCACTTTACACGCAAGTACCCTTAGGTAAGGTATGAATTCACCTCTTCTCCATCCAGCTATTGGTAAATTAGTAGGACTTGTGTCAGCAAATCATTATTATAATTTCATGTAAAATATTTTCTGGCTTTAAATAACCTGCAAAAGAGGTTTATAAGCCGTAAGATACAAAGCAATCGAGAGAGATAAACAAATCTGTAAAAAAAAAAAAAATTATACAATGATATGCACCCTGTATAAGGCCCGAGAGCCACTCGAGGTAGAGGGTTAGAGAGTAAGAACAGTTTGTGCGGATATGTGAGGAAGATAACGGTTAACCGTAGACTTGATCAAGTTAAGATTAGCATCGTCTTGGGAATCGGTTAAAATGAAAGAACTGCCTATTTCAGTTTCATTAATATTTTTTGGCATTTGATTTGCAATATGATGGAGGGGGGGGCGTTGCCAGGCAACAAACCGAACAATCGAATTCCTGGCCCAGAAAAACAAGTATTTTCTGTTTCAATTAATCACTTAAATAAGTTTCTGTAAATTCTCATGCTTTTTTCTTTCTGATGTATCTTTGAGATCTTTCAAAGACCTTAATTCTCAAAATATTTTTTTTCTTTTTGTTAACTTGGTAAATTACTCATGACCCATGCGAGCACCTACTACCTCATTACTATTTACATTTTTTACATTCGGACTCATGCCCTCATCTTTGTTTCAACTGTTTTAGCCTTCGGCCTTCTCCAGGTTTCTCTCGATTTGGATAACCTTCGTGGAATTTCGAACTGAATCGTTTGTTTAATCCTTCTTGGAGGGGGAGATTGTTTTCGTTCAACTATACATGTCTTGAAATATCTCATCATGCTTTTTCCGTGTCCTTTTTTTCTTTTTCTTTTCTTCTTCCTTTCTTTTTTCTTCTTCTTTCTTTCTTTTTCTTCTCTTCCTTTCTTTTTTCTTCTTCTTTCTTTCTTTTTCTTCTCTTCCTTTCTTTTTTCTTCTTTCTTTTTCTTCTCTTCCTTTCTTTTTTCTTCTTTCTTTTTCTTCTCTTCCTTTCTTCTTTCTTCTTCTTTTTATTTTCTTCTCTTCCTTTCTTTTTTCTTCTTTCTTTCTTTTTCTTTTCCTTTCTTTTTTCTTTTTCTTTTTTCTTTTACTTCTCTTCCTTTCTTTTTTCTTCTTCTTTCTTTCTTTATCTTCTTCCTTTTTTCTTCTTTTTTTCTTCTTCTTCCTTTTTTTCTTCTACTCCCTTTTTTCTTCTTCTTCCTTTTTTTTCTTCTTTTTTTAGTGCTGCCCAGTTATTGCTTGCCCTATTTCCACTGAGTCTGAATCTGTACTACCTAACCCAGGGATTGAACTCACAATTACTATGCCACCAAATTCATGATCCAATGCTTTATTTTACTAGTAGTGAACAATTTTGAGACTAAATCTCGTTTTGTTCTTTTTTAATATTGCTCAGTTAGTTCTTGGTAGTCCTGTTTCGCTGAGTTTGAATCTGTACTACCCAACCCAGGGATTGAACTCATATCTAATTATGCCACTTTACAATGTAAACTGAAATAGTGCTTTCATAGTATAATACACAATTCACCTGAAAGATGGCGTAAGGTTATAGAAAGTTAGGAAAAACACTTTGCTGACTGAATAATGATGCTATGAAATTATATGAAAAAATTTGTCGAAAAATACGGTGGAATAATGGATAGAAGATTGAGGAATCCATTACATTCACTTACGCGCTAATACCCTTGGGAAAGGTATGAAACTTCTTCTCCCCACCCCCAAGCTATGGATAAATAGCAGGACAGACCGGTTTCTATAGACTTGGGTGGAAACTGGTCTACCGCAGAAAGAAATGGCAACCTACTGCGAGAAAAAATCTGCCTCGTCAGTCATGTATCGAAAGATACATGATCGCGTAAGCGTGTATCACGCGTGGCACATAACTGACTGAACGATTACATTGTCCAATTTTAAAGTGTATGCAAATACAAGCAATAATTAGCCAAGTAAATTCCAAAGACAGTTCTAAGATTTCTCTAATATCGTGTAAAAAAACGATGTTGGAAACTTTAGT
Organism: Acanthosepion pharaonis; assembly: GCA_903632075.3. Taxonomy (NCBI): domain Eukaryota; kingdom Metazoa; phylum Mollusca; class Cephalopoda; order Sepiida; family Sepiidae; genus Acanthosepion; species Acanthosepion pharaonis. The sequence goes on along the minus strand of CAHIKZ030000828.1, from coordinate 429,932 downwards.
AAAATAGGCAATAATCGGCGTTATGTGACCCATGGAAATTTCCATGTGTCAGTCGTCTTTTCTTAATCAACTCTTCATGTTTTTGTCGTGTCACTTTCTTTATCTTCTTTTTTTATTGTTTATTGCTTCCCAATTTATCATCGATTCGAACACTTCTTTCTTTCTTTCTTTCTTTCACTTTAACCTTTCCTCTTCCTCCTCTTCCTCCCTGTCTTTCGTCTCTCAAACTTCCCTACCTCCCCCGACTTCTTTACAGGTTTTTCCAAACCTGATAATTCATTATACCACTATCACTGACACCTTATCCCCACCTCACACACACTGCCATTTTCTGCCACTTCTCACTGAATGAGTTTTCCCTCTGTAATGAAAAGGCCCACAGCATTTGTGTAGACCCCCAACCGCCATTTCTGATTCGTAGTTTGCGCATTCAGAGGACCAACTCCTGTTTTCCGTGACAGAACTCACGGCGCGCCATGACAAAGAAAGAGAAGAAAAAACACCTTCAGTTTGTGACATGACGGTCTCGCTTCTGTGGCGTACACTGTTATGGTTTTTTTCCTCTTTTCTCTCTTTCACGCAAGGCGATTGTCGCTGGAGGTCACACGTATCTGAAGATAAAAATACTGACTGCGTTGGCAGCTCTGATCAGCGAAAGTCGCCATGCTGAGAAGCATGACTGAAACAAAAGGAAAGAAAAAAGGAAAGATTTAGAAACGAGAGAAGAAGAAAAAAAAACAGACAATACAAAAAAGAAGAGAAAAACGTAGGAGAAATAGAAATGAAAAGGAAAAAGAAGAGTGATAAGTGAGAGTGAGAGAAAGACATGATGGAAAATAACCGCTGAAAGAAAAATGGATAGAAAATGAAAAGGAAAAAATACTCTTGAAAAAGAACGAAATATTTTAGAAGACAGTAAGTATTGGATGAAGAGTCAAGGAAAGATTTTTAAATCTTTAAAGAGATGGGGAAAAAGAAGGAAAAAAAAGAAAGATGCATTGGCGAAAGAATCATCTGAAACGTTTGTTCGAATTAAAAAGGCATTGGACGGGTTTATTTTTCATTTGTAACTCAACGAAATGTTTTAAAAAGACTCATAGATCTAGCAGAAAAAATATGTACAAAGCAAAAGCCTTTCATTTATCTGCGATCAGTTTTTGAAAGTCTCAGTGCAAAATCCCACTTCGTGATCTATTAACGAAGATAATACCGTATCTTCTGCTTGTTTGCATTCAGTTCGATGACATACGCGAAGAGAAACTGCTAACAGGATATTTAACATAGGTCTAATTAACCCTCTCATTCATTAGTGTAAATTTTTTACACGATAGTTTCAAAATATACTTCTCACATTGTGCATTAATGTAACCATAACCTCGTTCTGATATAAATATAAGATTGTTAAACTTGATTTATCATTTAATACATATCCTCCTGGTGTCAATTTAAACGTTTATTTTTATCATTTCACTTCAAACAGCCACTAAGATTGTTAGAGAATACAGTGTAACCCGGATATAACAGACCTGGATATAAGAGAAACCCGGATATAAGAGAGATTTTCTCTGGTCCCAAAGTGTTCCCATACTTACCTAAACAAAATAGACCAAACCCGGATATTTTTACTTCTTCTCCGGTCCCGACAACTCTCTTATATCCGGGTTACACTGTATAAGAAAAAAAATACTGTTAAGGAAAGAGAACAATAAAAGAACAAGAATTAAGAAGACAGAAGATAACGATTGACATTATATTTAAATTTTTGAGGATCAAAGTTGACTGGGAAGCAAGGTTATTTATCTCCCCGCCCGCGAGGTAGGATGTGGCACAAGACTGCTATTTAATGCGGGGTAAAACCGAGCCTGTAAGCTCGGGCAAAAATTCCCCATAGACACCGTAAAGAAGTCGGGTAGCTGTCTTTGGCATAGCCTCGTTCGATTCGCTTAGCTGGAGACGAACGTCCAACTAATTGCCGAAGCAAGTCGGGAAGCAAGAAGCCGGAAAAAAAAGTTCCACGAGCGAGAAGCGCCATAGAAGAAACTATTAGCATAGAACTTACGGTTAAATTTAACTATTTCAACTGTAAAATGAGAACTTGCCTCAAATCTAGTACTGCGCTTAAGTTTATAAAGCCTAGGTACCATAGAGGAAAGTTTCTCGGAACAGTTACCATGTAAGTATCTATAGAAAAGGCACTGGGAAAGTACGTTACGGCATTGGGAAGTGACTGAACCCGAGATGCCAGATCAGGACCAATAACATTGCAGGTTCTTTGAATTTTATCAAGGCTCTCTAAATGTATAGCAGGAATACCAGACTAGATGTAGCAGTAATATTCAAAACAAGGATGAATGGTATACATATAGATATGTAAGACAGATTCTGGCGAGAAAAATTGTCTCGGACGATACAGTGAACCCACTTTCCCAGCTGCAGACCTAACAGTTGATTCAATATAATCTTTCCACTTGATGTCAGCAGAAAACATTAAGAAGACGCTATGAGTCACTCTCCTCGAGGGATGGCTTCTCTTTTTTTACGATATATTATGATTATTTTCCTTAAAGTTCATATTTTCTTGATCTCAGACGAAAACTTGGAAATTTTCCAACATATTTCACTTAAATTTTTATTTTTCAAAAGTTAGTTAATTATACGTTGGGGTGAGGGAGAAAGGCATCGTTTTAAATTGACGCCAAGAGGATATAGATCAAAATTAACCAATTCAACTGCAAGTCGTATTTTTTTGGTAACCGTGCGTATGGTATATATTACAAATCTTGACTTGATATCCTCTTACTTATTATAAAACGCAGATTGTGTGTGTGTGTGTGTGTGTGTGTGTGTGTGTGTGTGTGTGTGTGTGTGTGTGTGTGTGTGTGTGTGTGTGTGTAACGTTTATATATTGGATCGGATTTCCTACATTTTTCAACCGATTTCAACAAAACTTCACAGGACTACATAAAATTACCTTGCGGTGGTTCTGACAGCGCCAAAAATTGGAAAAACACAATTGTTTTTGCACAAAATCAATTTGAAAACACGATTAAGAGGCATTAATGAAAGGGGGACAACTCATATCGAGTTATACTTATTAATATCGAGTTATCGAGTTATACTTATTATAAAACCCAGGTTGTTGGTTGGTTGTGTGTGTGTGTGTGTGTGTGTGTGTGTGTGTGTGTGTGTGTGTGTGAGTTTCGTTTATATATGGGATCGGATTTCCTACATTTTTCAACCGATTTCAACAAAACTTCACTTTTTTTGGCAGGTAGTGTTTCTTATTGTCTTGCACACTTTTTTTCTTTATTTTTACATTCAGAATGCTTTAAAATTCCATTTACAAGACAATTGTTTATAATAAAATTCTATTCAATTGATAGACTCATAACGATTGAAAACAATGTTTTTGTTTCAGTTTGGGTTTGACCAATTCGTAAAAAAAAACAAAAAAATAATAATTAAGACATGCGTGTCCGTCAATCTTAAACAATAATCTTTGTCAATTTTATTTTTCAGTCTTTATGATGGTCGATACTTGATATATCTCTTACTGTTACATCCCCGAGCAACGCCGGGCTCTACTGCTAGTAGAAAATATCAGAAGATTCCAAAGTGAATTTCCGAACGAAAAAAATGATTTGCGATTGAAAAAAAAAGCGATATAAAGAGAGCAAGAAAGAGATGTCAGGGAATATAAGTGGAAGTATGAGAGGATGTGAAGTAAAAAGAGAGAGAGAAAGTAAAGAACTATTAAAGAGAGTTGAAAGGAAGTAAAACAGAAAGAGCTATGAATATGTGTGCAAGTATATGTGTGTGAGAGTGAGGGGGGGATCCGTTTGCAAGATTACAAAAAGAGAGATAGCGGCGATAAGGAAAGAGAGTGAAAATATGAGAAGATGGGAAAGAAAGATTTTAAAAAAAGATTGGGCAAAAAAGAAAGAGAGTAACACTGAGATTCTTATTTTCAGCTTTAATCAAATTATTCTTCATCAGATTGGTCTTCTGATGAGACCTAACTCATTAGCAGACAACATTTTTGCAAATGATTTCTCGTGGAAGATGAGGGCGACTGGGAAGATCTGAGGTGTTGATAGAGCGAGCAAATTCGGGGAATCCAGTGGGTGAGTGGAAATGGGATGAAAATTTTGGCAATGATTAATTTTACTGCTAGTTTAAATTTCCAAAGAATAAATTGATGTTTCTGTGTAGAGAAGACGTCACTGCACTAACAGAATAATTGTCATTACCTTCTGTTTTGGACTTTCGTACAAATTCCTCAATATACACACACACACACATATATATATATATATATATATATATATATATATATATATATATATATATATATATATATTATTCCCACTTTTTCTAATTCTCTTTCCTTTCTTTACTATTTCATTTTCAATTTTTCCATCTCTCTTTTCCTTTTTTTCTTTTGTTTTGTCTTTCTTTCGTAATTTTCTTTCTCATTTAATCTATTTCTTTAGCACTTTCGCCTTCCTTCATCATCTTTTTGTAATGAACTTAATCCTTATCGCTCTCTTTTTCTTCTTCTCCATTCTGAAAATTTCTCACATCTCTTTCCTCTCCATTTTCGAGCTTATCGTCTGCTTCTCTCAATTCATTTTTTTTTTCCTTTTTTTTTTAATCCCCCCTTCTTTATTACCGGTAAAGACATTGCTGCTTCCCACAAAAGACTAAGGGTGAAAATTAAGCAAATTGCAAAGGTGTTGTAATTCAGTATTCCTCAAAGGTGTCATCATGTGAAAAAAGCAAAAGATTTGCCTTAATTTCGTGCTTCTGCTTCTTGAAAGTCTTCTGAATTTCTACGTTTGTTTATTTGTGATTTCGTTCTTCCCTTTTTTCTTTTTGGGGTAACGATAGCAAGGGTTAACGCGTGGCTGGGGCAGATGCAGGGATTTTTTTGTTTTAATTTTCTTGTTTGCTTTTGTCACAATTTCGCCCAAATATTTATGAGCTGACAAACGAACAGAAATAGCTTGCCGAGGAGAAAGATAGATGAGAAGCTGTCGCCATCATTTAAGCAAGTCTCTCCGTTCATTATTCTCTTTTTAACACCTCCTTTGCTTTTATCATGATATCCTTTTAATTTTCAAAGTACGGAGTGTGAAATGCCATTGTATCTTTTCACAGGGAACGAAAGTGAGGCAAATGAACAGAAATGGATTGAACAGATTTTCAGGCAGATTTTCAATAAAACAAAGTCATTTTACTGATTAATAAATTCCGCTCAACATCCCCGTCCTTTTCTTTTCTCTTACTGTCAATTAAATTTCTCTAGCTTTTTGACTCTTATTTTTCTCGCCTCTTCAACTTGCTCTTCACTGTCTCTCTCGTTTTTCTTACTATCCTCTTCACTGTCTCTCTCGTTTTTTTTCACTATCCTCTTCACTGTCTCTCTCTCTCTCTCGTTTTTCTCGCTATCCTCTTCACTGTCTCTCTCTCTCTCTCTCTTTCTCTCTCTATCCTCTTCACTGTCTCTCTCGTTTTTATCACTTTCCTCTTCACTGTCTCTCTTGTTTTTTTTCACTATCCTCTTCACTGTCTCTCTCTCTCTCTCTCGTTTTTCTCGCTATCCTCTTCACTGTCACTCTCTCTCGTTTTTCTCACTATCCTCTTCGCTATCTCTCACGTTTTTCTCACTATCCTCTTCACACTCTCTCTCTCGTTTTCTTACTATCCTCTTTACTGTCTCTCTCGTTTTCTCACTATCCTCTCTCTCTCTCTCTCTCGCTTTTCCTCACTTCCCTCTTCAACTTCCTCTTCATGCTCTCCTCTCGTTTTTCTCACTTTCTTCTTCATCATACTCTTCGCTGTCTCTCTCGTTTTTACTCACTTTTCCCTTCAGCTTCCTCTTCACTGTCTCTCTCATTTTTTTTCTCACTTCCTTCTTCCGTTTCCTTTTCACTGTCTCTCTCGTTTTTCTAGCCTTGTGATTTTATCCGGGTATTTTTTTGTTTTTTTCTTATTTCCTTTTCCTTTTCCTTTCTTTACTGTTCTTTTCCTTTTTTTCTTTTCAATTTCCTTTTCTCCGAGTTTAAAACAAGTATGTGATTTTTTTCCCAGGACACTTATTGAGGTTTTCTCTTTTGGGAGAGGACAATAAAAGTATTCGAGTTTCCCCAAATAAGATAGTAAGAATGAATATATAAACAATTACATACAAATAACATATTTTGATCAATCTAAATGGAAAATACACAAAATGAAAGGGACTCAAGATATGTATGTAGTTGTGTCTATATAGTATATTCGTGTGTATGAAGTTTCTATGAAAGATCGTTAGAGACTTACTTTTGAGAAGAGTTCTTCATCTGTTGGTTTAGTAGAATAATTAGATATGCGTGCGTGTATTCAAGAAAGCTAGAGGCATTGTATGCTGTATAATATTCTGAATTGTGTTCAATGTGGCTTAAGGTTCGCCGGAGACCAAAGAGTCCCCCAGAGGGGAGCTAGACACGTCTTATCCCTAAGGCAGTTATGACCAAAAGAAGAAAAAAGATAGAAGAGGCGCCTTTTTCTTTATATAACGCCGTCTAGCGGTCGTTAACAGATGTTCTTTGCCAGACAAATACTGAGTTCGTCCGCTGGAAAAAAAAATCTCTAAAAAATAACTGCTTAATGCTTTAAGTCAAATAATGATTTCACAGAGGAACGATCCTGAAAATGGCGATGACCTTCCGTTTGAACTAAAATTTAAAATAAACGATTTGAGAGTGAATTCTGTACTCGAAAATGGGATCTTTTCTGTTAATTCACTCCAAAAGTAAAAAAAAAGAATTTATATTTACTAACTTTCACACCAAATTCTCCCAGAGCGAGGCCGTCTTATTGCATTCCGGTTGGGTTGACCTTTGCGATCACCCCAAATATGTTTGGGGTGATCGCAAAGGTCAAAGGTTTGCGCTATTTCTAAGTCTGAGGTCTACGTTTGCGCTCACCCCAATAAAAAGCCAAAAGCAGATTTTTGTTTTTTTAAATTGTAAAAATTCCTTGTAAGTACCTTGACTATTATATGCACTTACGAAATATGAACAACTCCAAGAGTTTTGGTAATTTGTCATTCTGAGTGTTGGAATTGTTGCGAGGCAAGCTAAACAAATTTTGTTTAAAATTTATAATTTCAAAACAGTGCCAAAAATTTAATAAAAAAAAAACAAACAAATAAAACTTTGATTTCAAATTTATAAATTTCTTGAGGTGAAATAATATCTGCGATATAGTGAATTAACAGAAAAGATTCCTAAAATGTTCTACAAATTGAAATGAAGCATGATTCAACAGACAACTGAGACTTTGGTGTAATCATAAGAATCTTGACATTTGCAAGAAAATGCTCTCATTTAAAAATAATATTTTTTGTATTACATTTTAATATTACCGGGCATTCTGCACGTGTCGACCAAACAAGAAATTCTCATGCCTAAAAAGTAGATATAACTCTGTAGCATTTGTCTTCATAGACTATTAATCAAGAAAAAAATGTATGAAAAAGAATACTGTGTTATTAATTGATCGCTTTTCCTCGCTGCTCTAACGCTAACCAAGCATCATCAAAAACTTAAAACTCATTAGAAGACGCAGAAGCAGACATTTTCCATTGTAACATGCAATGACGCATTACATTGATAAACTTCTAAGTGAAGTGAGATTGTAATTAGCTCTTGTCATGGCTGACAACGGATGTAACATTTTTTAAACTTATTTCTGCCTGGGCAGTGTTATACTCCGTTGGACTTAGATCTCTTTCTGACTCATTCTGCATACCGACCAGATGCGAACGCCATGAATGCAGAGAATAAAATTTTAAAAAAAGTCGTTTTCTGCGCATAGGCTCCGATCATCACATTCAGTTCACGAAGTAAACCCCTGCAATGAAAGTGACACTGGCCAATCGCGAACGTTCCTGTCGAAAAGGAGATATCACTGGGGATTGCCAGATCTGCTTAAAAGCAGGTCTCTTATAACGACCACAATCAGTTGCGGACTGGCAGGTTACTTTCCTAGTCGCCAACGCATCATCTTGGCAAATCCAACTCCCGATTTCGCAAGCATGTAACCCACTCGTGATACCACCGTTTCACAGAACAGATCTACCAGCTACGCCAGTCCCTCTTCACCTTCACAACCAATGCACCCTATCACAAACTGAGCCACCACCGTGACCTCAATATACCAACACGTGCGAACGACCATATCCTGTAAACTCTGTCAAACCAACACAAGATATCGGTGAACTCCCGACGCTACACTTCCTCGCCGTCAACGCCATTACCTCGGCAAATCCAACACTAGCCTGTAAGACACCTTATATATTACACAATTGCACATTGTTCTAAATACCTAACCATCGTTATTTCTTTCCTTTCGCAACCAAACGCTTATTATAACATCAGTAATCTAGTTATGAGAAGTTTGGTAGTTTATGTGGTCAATAATTCACTCTTTTGTCCATTAACCAGCATGGCATGCCAGCTACGATATATTTTGTCAAAATATCTGGTGTTGGAAACTTGGTGCAGAGGTGTGGACTCATGCCTTACCCACAAGCATTATTGCAAAGAGAAGATACCCAGTTCCAGCTGAAATTTAAACCTTTTTTGCTGTATTAGGCTGTAGAGGAGCTATAACTTTTACATTATTATAAACGCCCTTACATTTAAATCTACAAAATTACTCGTAAAAAAAAAGAACCAGCAAGACGTGGAAATTAAAAAAACGGGTATTATTTATTACCCAGTTGTTATGCGACGTTGGGGTTGGGGAAAATTTGAGGTCAAATGCAGATCAAATATGAATCGGAATCCGACAGAATAAGATAAAGAATAAGTAAAGTGGATGCAGTCTTTCACGCATGTCTTTTATGGATCTGTGTAATGACCGTCCACATAATTTAGTTGGAAAAATACAAGAAGTGTCTGCTTTTTTTACCTCGAATTTTTGTTGAGTGCTAAAAGGCAAATGTTACTATTATGGCCTGAAAAAAATGGAAGGGAGATGAAATTTTCGTTGACGTACGTGTTAACGACCTGTCCGTGTATCTGCTGGTCCAATAGTGAGAATGTCACGAGTTTGTGTGTGTGTTTGTGTGTGTGTGTGTGTAGAGGAGAAAAGAGGGATCTATTCTCATTGGTAAAGTGTTTGTTCATTTTGCTGATGACTTTGTATACACCTATGTAGTTTCAAATCAAAGTTTTTTTTTTATACTGTCATTTCTTAGAAATATATATTTGCATGTGTAAAGATCACTTCATAGGTATATTTTTTATGGACACAACACAGTGACAGTATATTTAATTTTTATCTCTGTATTTCTTTATGGACATGACAAAATGTATAGAATGTACTTTAATCACTAGTTCATTTACAGTAAATTTGTGTTCGGATTCTTACATTTCACTTTTCTTAGTAGATCTTTTATTATCACAATGTGGAATACTTAATAAAAAAATGATAAAAACATAAAGAAATGAAAAAAATAATTTAAAAGTTAAAATGTTTTCAACATTACAACATTTTCAGGGTTTCCTAACTATACATAAATAAAAAATAATAATAAAAGATTATATGAACACAAAAGGAATCTTTTACGAAACAACACTCAATACATTAATTGTCCACTGTCATGAGCATGACCAGAATTTTGATTTTTAAAAAAATACTACTTCAATTGTTTTTTAATCATTTCACCCAAAGCAAGGCAATAACACCACTAAGATGCAAAGGTTTACTGAGTGTTAGAAAATATGTAAAAAAGACTACTTTAGAGAAGAGAGGACAATAAAAGAACAAGTATTAAGAAGACAGACGATAACAATTGAAATTGTATTTAAATTTTTTCTGGTGATATGTAAAAATAATGCTTTAATATCTAAAGTATGTTTTATAATGTTGTGTTCAATGTACTTGTCTTCCAGACGTTCTTTTAATATTCTTCGTTGCTGTTGCTTCTAATGAAGTGACATCTGCTTTACTGGATGTTTGTTTATCTATCTTTTTTGTTGGCTTTAAGTCTGAATTATCACGCTTTTCAGTTTGTTGTAAAAATTGCTTACCAGTTTAATCCTATCAATAGCAATATTATCTTAGTTTTTAACAACAAGGTTATAAGTTAAACCTTATTACAGTTCATATGTTGAGCACATTTGTCTTGAAGTACCATATTTCTAGTATGCTAAGAAGCATTTTTCCCTGAAAAATACCCTCAAAAATCACCCTGCTGATGCTGAAAAGTCAAGTTGTAGAGAGGAGTTTGCCACCCCTTTCATGAAAGCCAGTTGCGAAATACACGCAAACACAAACCCCAAACATATAAGCCTAAACTTATCATTCATATGTAATAAATACAGTATATCCTGAACATCAGTCAGTTATGTGCCATGCATGATACACACTTAGGCGATCATGTATCTTTCAATACATGACTGACAAGGCAGATTTTTTCCCGCAGAAGGTTGCCATTTCTTCCTGCAGTAGACCAGTTGCCATCCAAGACTATAGAACCCAGTCTATCCTGCTATTTACCCATAGCTGGGGGGAGAAGAAATGGATTCATAACTTTCCCAAGGGTATTAGCACAAAAGTGAATGTAATGGATTTGACTGGAATTCGAACTCGGCTCTCTGATTCCTCAATCCAAGCTGCTATCCATTACTGCACTGTGTCTAACTGGTTAGAATTACTACTAGTAAAAAAAAAATATATCAGAGATCCTTGTTGCCATCCAAGGCTATAGAACCTGGTCTATCTTGCTATTTACCCATATCTGGGGGTAAAAGAAGAGGATTCATACCTTTCCCATTGGGTATTAGCACGTAAGTGAATGTAATGGATTCGACTGGAACGTATGATACCATATATATTGTTTGTTTGTTTTTTTGATTACATAATATCTACTTTATATGCCGTGTCTCCTCAGAATGTCTGTAATTATGGGTCTCCACAACATCCTGTACCTTACAGCTCTTAATAAACTTTATCTTTCTGTTATTTCTCTTGTTCCGTTATCCATTTACTCAAGCTCACTAAGTATGTTATGCATTGATTTCATCTGTCTCTCTTGCCATCCATCTGCCCTTTGAGTATCAGATTTTCCAAGCCCTCTTTCCTCATTATGTGCCCCAGAAACATCACCTGTCTCTTCGTGATGTTAAGCATAAGTTACCTTTTTGTTTCCATTTTCTGTAAAAGTTTGTTGTTGCTCACATGTTTGGTATAGAGTATCCTCAGCATCCTTCTGTACAACCACATTTCTGTGGCTTCAAGTCTCTTCTTCATCTCTGAGGAGATTGACCAGCACTCACTGCCATACAGGAGGACAGATATCACGTAACATTTTAGTACTCTTTTCCTCATATCAGTCCTGATAAAATGTAATAATTTGGATCAGATCATCACCTAATAAAAATAGAAAACTGGCCCCCACCCACTTTCACAAATATTCCAATAGATTTTAAAGGTCTTCTTTGAATGTAGAAAAATGTTTCACAAATATTCCAATAGATTTTAAACGTCTTCTTTGAAAGTAGACAAAAATTTTGCAAATATTTCAATAAATTTTAAGAGTTTTCACAAATATTTCATTAAATTTGAAAAGTCCTTTTTGGAAGTAGCAAGCTCAGTGACTGATTTTGTTGACCAGATTAATATTTGGCTTAAATATGAACCAACAAAAGATCCCACTAACTGATTCTGCTTGATTATTGCTATAAATCCTGGTTTAAACAAATTTGCTTTGTATTTGGCATTTCAGATGAATGTATTTTATTCTTCATGAATAAATAATTCTGGTAGTCTTTCCGAAGGCTTCTGTTAATCAATATGGTGGTGACATTTTCAAAAGCTTGCAAAAATGAATAATGACACTCAGGAGACAATGTTTATGAAAGAAGTACACAAAGTAATTTGCAAATTATTACACATCACTGTTATGCATGCGCATGTATGTGTAAGTTACTGACTGAGTGCTGATTATATACACACAGACAAATATAATGTGTGTATTGGGACCCAAATCTAAATTAATACATACATTCACAAATATATATTTCATTAATATAAAAAAAAATGCACTCCCCTACACTCATCAAATGGAAAAATAAGAATGCTGGGAAAACTAAATAAATATTAGTTAAATTTTCCTTGTTTGTCATATGAAACATGTTTAAAAGAAAGGTTGCTATTCAAATATATATATACATATATATGTGAAAAGTGTATATAAATATAAATAAATATATATATGTATAATTATTTATATATTATATGCGCGGTACTTATTAGAAAGCGCTCAATATCAGAGATAGAGCTAACATATTTGGTTGGATAGATGTGAGTTTGTGACCCTGGGTTTCACGCTTTAGCGATCGTCAGCGTGAAACCCAGGGTCACAAACTCACATCTATC
>CAHIKZ030000828.1:355000-415000 GCA_903632075.3 Acanthosepion pharaonis | reverse complement strand
GCGAAAAAATCTGTGATGTCATTGGAACTTAGAAAACTGATAGTCAAGTTATGTAATGAAGATAAACCCTCGATTGGGGATATTTCAATGACTGTGGGGAAATCTGAAAGTGCTATTCATATTATTTTAAGAAAACTTGATGAAACTGAGTCATGTGAAGCCAAGAAACCACCTGGCAGGCCTAGGAAAACTACTGCAAGGGAAGACAGATGGATTGGTAATGAATCAAAAAAAGGATCGATTTGCGACAGCAACCGCTATCTCTAAAAGAACTAATGCAAACCTTGGCATTAAAATATCAAGGCACACTATTTCCTGGAGACTTAATGAAATAAATTTGAACAGTCGATTAGCCTCTACGAAGCCTTACATTTCTAAAAAGAATCAAATGAGCCGATTGAAATTTGCCACTGAACACATCATATGGACAGAAGAACAGTGGGATTGTGTTCATTTCAGTGATGAGTCAAAGTTTAACATGTTCAGTTGTGAAGGGAGAAGGTTAGTTCCATGCAGTCCTAAGGAACGATATTTGCCTCAGGGCACTAAAAGCAGCATTAAATTTGAAGGAGGAAGTATGATGGTGTTTGGCATGATTTCTTCTGCTGGTACGGAACCTCTTGTTAGATAATGGTAAAATTAACACAACTGTATACAAAGAGATATTGAAGAAACATATTGTACCTAATTTGAGAACTGCAATTAATCAACCAGCTATATTTATGCAAGATTACACGCCGTGTCACAAAACAAAGTCTGTTAAGACATTTCTTTCTGAGGAGGATGTTACTGTTATGGAGTGGCCTGCTCAAAGCCCAGACACGAGAATGTTTGGAAGTTACTAAATGAAAGAGCTAAGGAAAAGAAATCCAATAAACATCGAAGAACTATGGATTAATTTGAAAGGATAATGGGAGAAAATATCTGTTAATGAATGCAAGACATTAATTCGCTCATGTAGCAAAATATGTTAAGCTGTTATTGCAAGTAAAGATCTACACATCAAGTACTAATGAATTATGAACGCTATTTTCATTTGGATATGATGTATCCATTATAATAGTATGATTCTGTTAGTCATTCTGATGTTTTTGATCATCTATTTTTTTCGAATGTTATATAATTATTCTTATAACTTTATCAAAATAAGTTTATTGAGCTTTATATTTTGTAATTATATAATTTACCTTTATATCCTTATTTTTCCTTGATAAAATGTTCTATGAAGCTTTAAAATAAAAAGTTATTTCATATTTAAACTTTTTCTTAACATTGTTGATATTTATGCTCGCTACTGTATATATATATATGTGTGTGTGTGTGTGTGTATTTTATTATATATATGTGTGTGTGTGTGTTTTTATTATATATATGTGTATATATTTTATAACATATATATATATATTTTTAACATATATATATATTTTTTATATATATATATATATATATATATATATATATATATATATATATATATATATATATATATATATATATATATATATATATATATATATATATATATATATATATATATATATATATATATATATATATATATATATATATATATATATATATATATATATATATATATATATACTTTTGCATTGATACATACATACATACACATAGAGGAACACAAACTGGAAGTTGTGGAGAACCGTGATCCTGAAGAGACATATATCATAAAGAAGAAGAATGAAAATGCTTTATCAAAACTATGAAGTAGATACTCTTTTATTAATTTGTAAAGGTAAGATTTTATAGAGCACCAGAATTGGGTGCATTGACAGAATGGTTAGTACTCTGCAAATATGCTGTAACCAAATTGGTTACGGTGATGTCCATGAAATTTAGGTTTTGTAGGTATGGAATGCAACCATTAATATTCTGGGGTCACCCACATCATACCAGCCAGGGTAGGCTTGTGTTCGCAGTAATAAAAACAAACAAGAGATTACGCTAAGAGTATGTAAAATTATAAATTAAAATCATATAATTTTATTTATTTTTGTGTACTGGTGTTTGTGTATTTTAGTTATATGTTTTAAGGTTGCATGTAACAGATGAAGAAAATCACTTCATCTTATGACAAGCAAAGTGCAGAGGAGAGGAAATGGGTATCTTGTCACTTTGAGGGTCCTTAGCGAAGACAATGAGTTCACTGTTTTTTCACACGAAGTATCCATTTTCAGGCAGAAAGGTTTTGTTGCATGCTGGGAAAACTTTTGATTTTACTTTAAACAAATTTATTTCTTTTATTTTATTTTATTTACGCTATTTAATATTATTCTATATTTTTATTTATTAATAATAATATCCCTGCATTATCTATTCATCTTCTAACCTATCACACCATTAAAATTAATTCATTTTGTAATCTATTAAAGTCTGTTCACTTTTAAGAACTATTAAAGTTAAACCATTAAATTCTTTTCAAGAAAGTATTCTTCATGAATATGGTCTTGGGCCAAAATTGGTTTTGTCAACTGGAAAATATTCAACTGTATTTGTTTCATAGATAATACTTTTGTCTTCCATTTTTCATGCAATGAAATAATGGGAATATCCATATTAATACACACGAGTGCATTTCGTGTAAATTCCTCTTTCTTAAATAGTCTGTGTGCACATATTTGTGGCTTATAACCTCATCCTCAAATTCCCTGACCTCTTTCCGTCCTTCCATCTGACTCATTCCCAATTGATAAATAAATAAATAACTCTTTAGACGTTGTTGGCAATTCCGAATATAACATTTACGACTCAACAAGAATTATCTCCCTTTACACCTTTTCCTTTTTTTTCTTTTTTTTCTCACTCTGAAATAAAACATCCTTTTTTATACAAAATTTCCTAATCTCTGTATTCAATACATTATTAGCTAAGCAAAGCATTTGGAAGGGAGGAGGTAAAAATTTTAATTAAATCTCTTTCTATATTTAATGAGTGTGGTAATTAAGAAGCCTAATTAAAAATGCCCTAATTTGGAAAGCATTGCAAATGAAGGTGTTTCCACTCAATCACTGATTTCAATATCATTTGATAAGCTTGCTCTGCCATGATGAAATTAAATGAATTGTGATTTGCATACAGCAAACTTGCAGGTATAGCTCACTAGTTAGTTAACAGGACTGGAATTTATGAGGTCCATTAATTCTATCACTTTAACCCCTTCCTCGGCGTAGACATGTATATATGGTTTTACCTAAAGTGTCTTTTTCAGACATGGACAAATAAACTAAACACATCCAAAGCATAACATTCAAAAACCAGCTACAGACGGAGGCACGGTGGAGTAATGGATAGCTCCTCGGATTGAATTGAGTTTGAATTCTAGTCAAACCCATTATATTCACTTACGTGCTAATACCCTTGAGAAAGGTATGAATCCTCTTCTTCTCCCCCCAGCTATGGGTAAATAGCAGGATAGACTGGGTTCTATAGCCTTGGATGGTGTTATGGAGTGGTTTCATAGTGGAGGCAATAAATCGGTCCTGAAATAGGTTCGGCGTACAAAACGTTAGGAACTTGATATAATAGGTAATGACGCAGAGAAATCTAGTGGTGATCGCTTATACTTTTAGTATCCGACTAACAGTCGTCCGACATCGACTGACTGACCAACGATATTTAGTCCCCCCCCCCAACGAGGGCATCATATGGCACAAGGCCGGTTTAACGTGGGATCTCCGAGCCCGTGGGATCGGCCAAAAATATGCCCATTGAACCCGTATAAATGGGTTCAGGGTCGGTTTACCTCCCCGAAAGAGAATCTGCCCTTCGGTGTAGCCTCCTTCGGGTTCCTCCCCGCCTGAAGGCAGAGAGTTCAACTGATCAGCCAGTCGACTGACTGACCAACTCACTGAGCCACTTCGCGACTCCTACTTATTATAGGTGGGAGAGTCTATTAACTATAGAATAGGTGTGTTCCACTATAACAGATGGCAACAGCTCTACCGCAGAAAGAAATGGCAACCTACTGGAGGAAAAATCTGCCTCGTCAGTCATGTATCAAAAGATACATGATCACCTACATGTGTATCATGCATGACACATAACTGACTGACAGACGTGTTTATATGTTGATCTTGATCCTTTTTATGTCCTTCTGAGCTTGAAACAAATCTGTCAACTCATATGTCTCGTAGAGGTGTTAGCCATTGCTTGGGTACTTCAAGGTGCCTCAGTTTCTTGGTTACTATATTAAAAATAAATAAAAAAAATTGGTTAATTTGCAGTTTAACACCCGCGCTCAGTTTGCATTAAAAATTTCGAGAATACTTATAATTATGTGTAATTTTACATGCTCCATTCGAATCTGGCTTGATAAATTTGATAAAATATACTGTTTTTGAGTTATCAACAGCGAAAGTTCGGATTCATTCACATCGCAGGCAGCCATTACTGACGTTGTTTGCATGCATTCACTGCAGAATAGCTAACAGTGTAGATATCATTGCGCAAACTGAGCATGTCTCCATAAATAGTTCTCGTGCGAAGTAATTGAGACAAATTCAGACAAGAAAGATTAGTCCCACACTTGGCTTTCCGTAGTCTTCCGCATTTAGCTTTCCGCAGCGAATGTATGCAAATAATGTCAGTAATGGCTGCTGCCAATGACGCAGATGAATCCGAAATTTCACTGTCGATAATTCCAAAACTGTAGATTTTATCGTATTTATCAAGCCAGATTCGAATGGATCATGTACAATTACACATAAATGTAAGTATTCTGGAAATTTTAATGCAAATTGAGCACAGGTGTTACACTGTAAATTAACTAAAAAATTGTCTGAAAATGAAACGTTTCTCCTAAAATAATTGGCAGGGAAGGGGTTAACCAATTCACTATAACTATTAGTACCTGTGAAAATTTCATGGTTTTCCTATTTTAATTTTCTAATGAATTATAATTCTTTTGTTTATGAATAAATGAATTCCTTGTGAGTTCTACGTCTACAACACACCCATGGAAATTGCATCGTTAACTGTTTGAACTTAAGAACTTTAACAAAATGTTGTAATGGTCATGGGTATGAATGCAGGTCATTATTTAAAGAAGTAAGTGGGTATAAATGAAAAGATATGAAGTTGACAAGTTTTTTTTCCATTTCACAGAAGCAGATGTTAAACATGAAAATGTTATTGCTTCCTTGAGATTGTCTTTCTTCCCTTCTTTCTTTCTTTTTCTCGCTGAAACCAAACAGCATTTCTGATGTGGTTTTTTTTTCCCATATTTCCTCGGCACCAAAATGGAATAGTCCATTATTTATGAGGCATTATCATGGTGTAATGTACACGCTAACTAACAATTAGAAAAACAGAACAAGCAGAATTATATTATGGTCATCATAAGAAACTGTCCTTGGAGAAAGGAAGTGCTGATAAAAAATTCAGTATCTATATATAAAATTCTGTGACTTCCGTTAGTCCGTCCATCCATCCATCAAACCTTCTAAAATAGCTGTACACTGACCAATCGAAACGAAATTTTGGAGAAAAGATGTGTAAACAGGTAAGTGGGGTACAAAGTACAGCTGGTTTTACTCAGGTGCATAGTACAATAAATTTTCATTATTTTGGGGGGAAAAATTAAAAGTTTTACTATTTTAACATACAAATATACTCCCACTGTTTTAAAAGCAATTTAATGATTAAAATAACAAATACTTATTTAATAAAAATGCAATATTGTTTTTTTGCATATCTTTTCTTTGAGTTTTTATATAATAATCCAGTTCCACTTCACACTGTGTTTGTAAGAATTAAACATATCACAAGACCAAACGCTTCAAAAAGTTGAAATTTGGCTCCAGAAAGAAATTTGTATGTTATATGCTCAAAACAAAGAAATCCTAAGATTTTATTCTTCGCTGATAAAAAGGAAAAAAAAAGAAAATTTCTTAAAAAATATTATTTATCCTGAAGTCCTATAAAAAATTAAATTAACACATTGCGGCAGTTATTAGGGAGAAATGATTATTAAATATACTTTAATGTTTAAAAAAATATATTTATTGTTTATGTAATAACTAGCAGTAGAGCCCGGCGTTGCCCGGGGATGTAACAGTAAGAGATAGATCAAGTATCGACCATCATAAAGACTGAAAAATAAAATTGACAAAGATTATTGTTTAAGGTTGACGGACACGCATGTCTTAATTAGTTTTATTATTTTTTTTTTTGTTTTTTTTACGAATTGGTCAAACCCAAACTGAAACAAAAATATTGTTTTCAATCGTTATGAGTCTACCGATTGAATAGAATTTTATTATAAGCAATTGTCTTGTAAATGGAATTTTTAAAGCATTCTGAATGTAAAAATAAAGAAAAAAGTGTGCAAGACAATAAGAAATACTACCTGCCAAAAAAAAAGTGAAGTTTTGTTGAAATCGGTTGAAAAAATGTAGGAAATCCGATCCCATATATAAATGAACACACACACACACGCAACCAACCTGGGTTTTATAATAAGTATAACTCGATATGAGTTGTCCCCCTTTCATTCTCGAGATGCCTCTTAATCGTGTTTTCAAATTGATTTCGTGCAAAAACAATTGTGTTTTCCTCATTTTTGGCGCAGACAGAACCACCACAAGGTAATTTTACGTAGTCCTGTGAAGTTTTGTTGAAATTGGTTGAAAAATGTAGGAAATCCAATCCAATATGTAAACGTACACATGTAGTTTTTGTAATTTGATAAAGTTTGTGGTCTTGTAGCACCAGTCTAAGTGTCAAGGGAATAATCATCTTCTTTAAGATTCACAGGATTTATTCGTTTGAAGTTATGTGAAGCCAAAATAGCCTCACAAATTAAATCACTTGACAATGAGGAAAAGTAAAACGAAGCTTAATTTTTCTTTTCTTTTCATTTTTTTGAAAATGATTTTGAAGTCAGAGGTTTCCTTCTCTTAGGATGGTTGCCACCTAAGAGTAGAGAGTGCAGTCTACTCTCTTATTTATCCCCCTAGCTGGTGATAAAGAGTAGAGGCCCTTCTTAAGAGCATTTGTGCAAAAGTGAAAAACAACAGATTAACTCAGGGTTTGAACTCTGCTCGCCAACTTCATTTTCTGCATCGATATCCATTACACCAGCTGCGCATTATGCACATTTCTCAAATTCCCAGATGCTAGCTTTTAGGAGACTAATAAAAATGCCTCTGTGGTTTTTCCTGCATGTAGATCCCACTTCTATATCAATAAATCTAATAAACTGGTTTTCAGAAGGGAAAATAGACCCTCGGACATATTAACCGGAAGTGCTCTGTTCTAACAAGTGCTATGCATAAAACCACATCACTTGAAGACTTCCAACAGCAGCAACAACTAAAATGGAACTAAATGAGTAAATAATGATATAACCAAGCTCTTAACATTCCACACTACCAAAAACAAAAGCTTTGGAAGGAAACTCCCATCAGTACTAGAAAGAGTGATAACATTGGACTTGGGAAATCTAATTTTATTAAAAAACTGTTTTATAAAAAAAATTCCTGGAAAACTGTTTTATAAAAAAAATTCCTGGAAAACTGTTTTATAAAAATATTCCTGGAAAACTGTTTTATAAAAACATTCCTGAAAAATTGTTTTATAAAAACATTCCTGGAAAACTTTTATAAAAACATTCCTGGAAAACTGTTTTATAAAATATTTTATAAATTTCAACCGAGAGTAAGGCTAACAATTCAGTCAATGATTATTGAATATTTCCTGTAAAGAAACATAATTTTACAATTAAACAAACTTTTTTAAAAAATGCCATCAAGAATTTGAGAAGAACTATGGAAGACATTTCATTCTGTGACTCATTTTGAGGTTTTCACCAGAAATAATTTGATAAATGGTTGTTGGTTCAATTATTTCCAAACAAATTATCAAATTTACTGAAGTTGAATGGATGGACGATTATAATTTTATTGTCTTTCATTCTATTTAGAACTTAATTTAAGAATTTGCTGGAAGCAAAGTGTTGAATTTTTTTCCTAAAAATTTGGAGCCATTTTTAATTAAAAAAAAACAAATTAGCTGCTCAGAAATTTTAATGAACAAAAGTACTTTCATCACTTACTCATTATTTATTTTTCAAGCAAGTAATGAAGTTTTGAAAGTTATAAATCTCAATTTTTTAATAACCTTTGACCTCAAACTATTCTCAGGAAAGTGACTTAATCAAAATTTTAGCCAACCAAGCTTATAACTTTTTGCAATATTTTTTACATTAGCTCATATTAAAAAAATATCAGCAACACTGTTCTTTAACCCTAGAACACTAACCATGGGTATATAGTACCCAGCACAAATTTTCCTATTTTTAATTACAATTTTCAGTACCTGATTTTCTTACCTAAATAATATGTTTTTCAGTTCTTATTAATGTTAATTCAAAGTACAAAGTTTGAAGTGCCTGCATGTAAAATATTTCAAATAAAGATTTATATTTAATATTGTTTTTTGATATTTTCAAAATCGGATATGATATACCCATGGTTAGTTGTGGTGTAACTTTAATGGATGGTTAGTGTTCTAGGATTAATATGCTTTTATATGTTCCTTCAGGATGTGGGAGATCATGGCTCTCCGCAACCTCCCATCCTTTGTAGCTCTTGGCAATGTTTATCTTTTTACTATCACTCCCAAAAAGAAAGAAATGTAAATGGCTTTCAGAAGATTTCTGAAAGCCATTTACATTTCTTTCTTTTCTTCATTTCACCCTAAGCAAGGCGAGAATGCCCCTAGTACACAAGGCGTTACAGTGAGTGAAAGTGAGAAAAAAAACTGAATATAGGGAGGATTGAAGAAAAGACAAAATATAAACGGGATTTAAGAAGATAGAAGATGGCAATTGACATTGCATTTAAATTTTTGAAGATTGTATTTATCAGAGAAACAAGTAAATGGAAGGGAGTTCCACAGGCAGGAAGTGCAAGAAAAAAATCTGTTGGAGTAGAAGTGGCGGTTGCATTTAGCTATTTCAACAGTAAATGGGTGGGACCTAGAGGCCAATCTGTTTCCCTCTGCTGCTATCTTGTGAGTGTCAAATTCTCCAAGTCTTCTTTCCTTACTATATATTCAGATATTTCAATTGTCTTCAAGTGCTCTTTTTGCTTCTGTTTTCCTTTAAACTTCCACATTGCTCTGTTCATGGTATTTTCAACATCCTTCTGTAGAATGCTACGTCAAGTACCCTCTTCATCTCTGATTATTCAGTGCTATATAGTAGGATTGGTATTATATAGAAATTCAGTACTCTTTTCTTTGTTCCTAATGAAATTTTCCTGTTTCTTAATACTTTGCTTAGCTTTCAGAAGGCCCTTTTTGTGATTCCTATGCTCCTTCGGATTTCTGTCATATTTTCCCTTGTCTGTAAAAACACATCCCAGATAGTTAATTTTTTTTCTTTTTTAAGCGTTTCACCCCAAACAAGGTGGAAAGCCACTAGCACACAAGAGGTTACAGAGAGTTGGAGCGAGAGCAAATAGGAGTGATAGAGGAAAGGATGAAGAGAACGATAGGGGATAGATCAAGGCATCTGGAGACATCGATTGACATTACATTTGAATAGTAGGAGATTTATAGCTATCCAGGAAACAGGAAAAGGGGAGGGAGTTCTACAGGCGAGAAGTGTGAGATGTGAATCTATTGGAGTAGAAGAGACGGCTACATTTAACAATTTCGACAGTGAAAGGGGGAGAGCAAGATACCAACTTAGTTGAATGCTTAAATTCATGAAGTCTGGGAACCAGCGAAAGCAGCTCATCAAAGCAGTTACCATGAAAGTATTTGTAAAAAAGACAGAGAGAGGCGATGGCACATCTGTGAGAGAGTGGCTGCAGACGAGATGCCAGATCAGGGCCAATTACATTGCATATCCGTGTCTGGATTTTATCAAGAACCTTGTGACAAACAGAAGGGACTCCAGGCCATATATGGCAGCAATACTCCATGCAAGGGTGAATGGTTGATTTGTAGATTTGAAGGATCAACTCTGGCAAGAAAAATTTCCTGGCATGGCACAGGGAGCTAATTTTCCTTGTGGTGGATGAAGCTATTGACTCAATGTATTTGTTCCATCTCAGGTCAGCAATCAATGTGAGACCAAGCAGTCGCAAAGAGGTGCTCTCGTGGAGTTGAGCGTCAGACATCCTAATGGGGGCCAGGGATGGTTCTCTGTAGTGGGTAATAGAGAGCAGTTTTGTTTTTGAGGCATTAAAGTTAACCAGACAATTCCTACTAGAGTTCACAACCGATTGGAGGTCCTTCTGCATTTGCTTGATTTTGACAACTCCAATTTGTACTTTTTATCTTGCAGTGACTGTCTTGCTAGTGACCATATGTACTGTCTTCTGTTTGACAGTAATTCTCAGCATGATAGCAAGTAGAATGCTTTCTTCTAAAGTTGTACTTTGTTTCCAAATACAAATCTGTTCTATTCCCCTTATTTTAAAGCAAGACAAAAATATAATTTTAAATCTGCTAGCATCATTTGGAATTATTTGCTTTCATCAAAAGAAGCACAAGGAATTATTTATAGGTACAATTAGAAAAGGATTATTATTTTTGTGGTTGTAGCTTTGGTTATCCATTGTGACATACTGTGATCCTTGAACCATTCAATAACAGTCCATATTTGCTCAATCAGGTATTTTTAGAGTGAAAGTGTGATTATCTGCTATGAATAGGGATTGAACCTTGAATACATTGAGTTTAAAGTTCAGGGCAGCTGATATGAACCAGGAAATATTCATGGGAAGACAATAAAACCTGAAAATAACTGAAAGAATTTTTCTTTGTTTTTGTTATTTTTTTTTTTTTTTTGTTACTGTTAGCTCACCGAATACAGGGCCCAAGGGCCACTCAAGGTAAAAGGCTACTGAATGAGATTGCAAGGGAGAGGCAAGTAAGAGAAGATTTTGAGAATGTGTAGGATAAGATCGTAGTTGTCAAGGAAGCATTCTCTTGGGAGTTTGCACCACAAAGTAACAGTTCTGGAGAAGAAGTTGTCTGAGTGAAACTTACTTCTTATCAATGGAACACAAAGGGAATGGCGATGGTTTGCTATGAACATTGGATTCTTCTTGTTTACAATTCTTTACCAGGTCATTTACCTGAGACCTGGGATAAGGCAAGGTATTAAATATAAGAATTCTTCTTTGCTCAGATTCTTATGTCAAGAGACACTTCTTTAAAATATATAATACTTTACCAAATAGGTTAGGAATTCCACATCGTTCAAGTTTTTGAATTAAGAAGGAGCCACCAGGGACCTTGTTAATGTTTTTACCTGTACATTTGATCCAAAATGGAAGTGGGTTGGAGAAAAGAAACAAATTAGACACTGGTTTGGAGAAATGACTGAAGACTTATTTTCTTTTATAAGACATGAAAATGTCTCTGGTAAGTCGTATAGTGTAACGTTCAAATGTACAGTGTATAAGATGTGAAATGAGAGTGTGAAAGATAAGTATGCTTGACCCAGCTGACTGCCCGTTGGCTATCAGTTTGGGCTTGTTGCATTGATAGTTGAGTCTGCTCTCTTTCTGTGTTCACAGAAGGTTGTTTTTACAGCCTAATGATCAGATGGGCAGTTGGCCATACTCTCAGGTAGATTAGTGTGTGTGTGGAGTCTCTCTTTGATCTCTCGCTGCTGCCTGGCTTCTCTTATAGCCGACAGAAGGAAAATGCGTGGATATGATTGTAGACATCCATGGCAAGTGAGAGTCGCATTGATAATGGTATTCTGGTATATTTGTGCTTGTTTTAAAATTTGAGTAGTTGCATGTTGTAGACACACATGCGACTGCTCAAGACAAATTAGATGAAAATTGGTATCTTGTTAGCGATAGATGTTTTCTAATACTTGTATAAATTTGGCTTTTATTTCTTATCTCTATGTGTAAATTGTGTTTTTTTGCTACAGATTTCTCAGTTATATCGTGGCCACTACTTAACACTAGTTTTAAAGTACCACATTTTTTCAGTTCTAATTTCAAGATCCATATATATTATTTTGTCGCTTTCTTTAACAAATATATTTTTTCTGATGGTACTGTTGCGATTATTTCTTTTTTGTTTTACTTTATATGTATTTTTTTTATATTTCTTATCTCTGATGGTCATTGCTTGTCATGGTGGAAGGGCTTACATAGTCCAATGACTCTGAGAGTGATTCTGTTAGAAGTTCTAAACACCACGTAAGGCCACTCTTGGCAGCCTTGTTAAAGACGAGAACTCAAACTAAACATGACCAACCCCAAAGACACCAATGGTGGAACAATCTGATTACAACAGATCTCTATGATTGAACCAGTGGATGAAGAGGGCTATGCATATCAGACATGCTACAGAAAGCAACACTCAAAATTATAACAGAGTCAGTGGCAGTCTGTTGCAGTTTCATAATTGCGTTTTGCATGTGTCATTCTATATGTACCGCAGTGGAAGGTCATGAAATCAAACATGTAAGTCAGTTCTTGACAAGTTGAGGTCTACCTTAAACAAATTCATGCCATCAACACTTTCTTTTCTGATTTTCTTTTTATTATTTTCATGTTTGTTTCATTTCTAAAGTAATAACAATAATGTGATAATGTTTACTACAACAACCAGTATAAAATATATATGTGTTGTGTGTTTATGTATGTATGTTTCTCCGATGGTCACTCCTTGTCATTGTGGAGGGGATTGAGTGATCTAATGACTTTGAGAGCAATGTCTTCAGGAGCTCTAAACTCCTGATAGGGCCACCCTTGGCAGAAAGGTGGTCTAAGTGCAATCAACCCCAAAAATCCCCAACAGTGGAACAAGCAGATGTAGAGGGCTACACATAATTGACATGCTACAAAAGGCGACAGTCAAAACTATAACAGAATCTGCAGCATTCCATTGCAGTTTCATAACTGAATTCTGCATGTCTCATTCCATATATGCTGCAGAGGAAGGTCATGTGATCAAGTGTATGAGTCACTTCCTGGCTAGCTGAGATTCACCTTAAATGAATTCACACCATCGGCACTTTCTTCTACTATACAGGCAAGCACACACACACACACACACACATATATATATATATATATATATATCTGGACAATATGAAAACTTAACCAATGTGTTTACTTTGATAAAGTGCTTCAGAGACAAAACATGTCAGCTAAGTTTTTCTTTTGTCTTTATTCATATATATATATATATATATATATATATATAAATATATATATGAAAGACTGTCATTCACCCCTGTAGTTCGCTGTTAGTAACAAACATGAATTTTTTTCTCCTGACGATGGCCGTGTTGATTAAATAATTAAACAAAAATACTAATATACACCCATTGTGTCTGAAATTTTAAATTTAATAACTTTTTATTGTTCAAAACACACACACACACACACACACATATATATATATATATATATATATTTATTCAGAGATACACATGTTCATACATGCACAACTACAAATACATATGCAGGCACACACGCACACACATGCAAGCACATGCACGCAATCACATGCAAACACGCATGCACATGTAAGCACTCATTTATACCCACACTCAGAGAAAAACACATATACACAGCTGGAAAAACATATACGCACACACACACACACATCCAAGCACACATTCAGATGCAGGTACACACATACACACATCAAATACATGTACACCAAGTCACCAAATCAAACACATGCATGTAAATATATAACAGAAGCACACACACAGACACACACTAAGGCAAGCATATGCACACACACACACATACATGGAAACACATAAAAACACAATCACACACATGCACAGGCATACTTACAAATTTTCAGAAAATTTAATTTTTTATTATTTTTGGAAATGAATAAATTTATTTAAATAAAAATATAAAATTTGTAAAAACAGATGAATAAAAAGATTCCAGATGAAAATGAAACAAATATTTTTGTAAACAAATTTAAAAAAAAAAAAAAATAATAATTCTTCCGAACATTGTTTAACCCAGAAATAGAAATGAAGGGTTGGGGAGTGGGTAGGGGTTGAGTGGTTTCCTCAGGAACCTTAGCCTCTTGAATATAATGTCTTCAGGATGACTTGCTCAATTTTAACTAAATGTGTTTCACTGTGAGAATAAATTATTTAAGATCATTAAATCATGAGCTATGCAATTGCTACATTTTCTCATTTTCCATAAAAATAAATGTTTTAATATATGTGTATGCGTGTATGTTCCTCTCGGGAAAATACTGTGCTTTGAAAGATTCTATCAGTCAGTTAAGTGTCATACGTGATACACACTTGGGCAATCATGTATCTTTCGATACATGACTGATGAGGCAGATTTTTTCCCACAGTAGGTTGCCATTTCTTTCTGTGCTAGATCAGTTGCCATCCAAGGCTATAGAAGACAGTCTACCCTGCTATTTAACTCATAGCTGGAGGGAGAAGAGATGGATTCATACGTTTCCCAAGGTTATCTGTGAGCAAGTGAATCTAATGAACATGACTGGAATTTGAACTCGGTTCTCCAAGTTCTCACTCAAAAAACCATTGAACCTTCAACTCACACCTAACCCAGAGTGGAACTCATACGCATGATCCATCCCTAAAGATGCAGGTAAAATGGTCAGCTCCCTGTACCATTCCAGTAAGTACCTGACTCCTCATGCTATGCTCTACTTTTACAAAAGCCAGATCAGGCCAAAAATGGAGTACTCTTGAGTGAGAGTTGCCCAGATATCACACTCCAGCCTTGATAGAGTCCAAAAGCATCTTCGAGCCCTTGTAGGTGATGGATTATACCCCACCCTCCACCCACTCCTTCACAGATGGAATGTGGCAAACCTCTTGCTGTTCTAGAGAAAGTGCTCAGGCGAACTAGATTCCTTGGATCCGCCAGTTCAAACTTTCACGGCAAACACACGCCATGTCACTTACATTGTAGGAAACTCCCACATTCATTCTGTACTCCATCAGTGAAAAGTAAGTTCCCCTTGAACAGTTTCTTCCCACAAACCACTGCTCTGTGGAACGAACTCCCAGAAGGAGGTCTCCCTGGTCACTACAACTTAACCTGTTCAGGTCTGGGGATAACCGTTACCTTCCCTCCTATCTGCACAAATTGCTTCTTAATGTAACCTTCTACCTCGAGTGGCTCCCAGGCCTTGTACAGGATGATCCTTACTGTAAGAAAAAATATATATATATATTGTATATTTGGACAACAACCTTTCTTTTATACATGTTTTACTGAATGTGATTGACAAGGAAAATCTTTTTCTAATGTCCTTACACTTTTCTTATTTGAGGAGCTAGGATAGTACCCAAATTGAGCTAGGATAGTACCCAAATTTAAGGAGCTGGGATAGTACCCAAATTTGAGGAGCTAGGATAGTACCCAAATTGAGCTAGGATAGTACCCAAATTTGAGGAGCTAGGATAGTACCCAAATTTGAGGAGCTAGGATAGTACCCAAATTATCCTTAATTATTATTACCCAAATCCCTTTTTCTTAAATAATAGTAACTAATAATACTTCATTATTTTCAGTTTTTCCTTGCACTAAGTGAGTTGAGCTATCCTTTAGGTTGCAGCCTAAGGTACCTCAAGCTTTTATAAAGCAGTGATTTTAAATTTTTGAGATGTTATAACTTCTAAATAGTTTCATAAACTGAAATGATATCAATATGACAATTTGTCTTTGCATGAAGCAAAGGAAAGTAAAGAATGTTTTAGTTGTGTTTATTTTAGGCCTGAATGTTTAAAACTTAGAAAATCTTTATAAAGCAATGATCTTAATTTTAAGAGTATTTATTCCTCCTCTTTTCAATCAAGTTGACATGATAACATCTTCTGCTGATAAAGCTGAATGTTTTGCACATAAAAAATTCTCCTTAGATTCTACTTGTGACTCATCTGGAGTATCCTTGCCTCATTTCCCACTAACTGAGTCTGAGATATATTATGAATATAAGCCCATCCATTGTTTCTGCTGTCATCTCTAATCTGGATCCCCCACAAAGCATATGGACCTGATGCTATCTCTGTAATAGTCCTTAAGAAGTGTGCTCCCAAACTGGTTGTTGTTCTCTCTAAACTCTATAAAAAATGTCTCACTGCCTCTTGCTTGCCTGCCTGTTAGAAATCCTCATCTGTTGTCCTAGTTGAACTGGCCGACCCTACCAACTATCAGTCTATTAGCCTTGTCCCTCTTTTTGGTAAACTACTTGAGATTCTAAACCACTCTGAATTGGTTAAGTATCTCACATTACAGAGCCTTCTTTCAGACAAGTAATATGTCTTTTGTTTCTCTAAGTCAACAGCTGTTGTACTGACAATAACTCCGGAAAGAGTCTATCAAGTTCAAGATAAGGCTGTTACTTTGGACATCTCAAAAGCTTTCAAAAAGTTTTGTCATACAGATCTTCTACACAATTTGAAAAGTTACAGTGTTTCTGGTCAAATTTTTGAACTGATTCAGTCTTTCTTACAAAATTAAAGTTATCTTGAACGGCCACTCTTCTGGGTCCTTCCGTACTAATGCAGGGTTCTACCCTTCATCCTACTTTGTTAATTTTCATGAACAACCTTCCTGATGGCATCAGCCCTCAACTTGGTAACTATGTTTATGACACAACCATTTACTCCTGTTTCAATAGTAAGTGTGATCAGTCTGTTATGGTCAAATTGGCAGCTGATATCAACAACGACCTTCAGTCTGTTGTTAACTGGAGCAACAGATGGTGTGTTAATTTTAACACCTCCATAAATAAACTTATCTCTATTAATCATCTGAGACTCCTTTCTGCTTTCCATCAATATATATTTGGGACTCGTCAGCAGTGTGCATCCACTACTGAGAATTGAAACTTGGACAGTTACATTATCAGGCAAACGTCATACCAACTGTACCATCAGGCCCCGGTGACTCGATATAGCGCAGCTTGATCACATATTTCATGGTGGAACTCATCCGAGTTTCCTTTACCCATAGAACTGTGCCCCCACAAGCCACAGCTACTATCACCATGCCACTCCATCCAGAGCATTAGAAGTTGGTTCAAGCAAGGATATACAAGTGATAGAAATTATTACAAGGATTTGAGATAATCATAATTATCTCAAATATATATATATATATATATATATATATATATATATATATCTCTCTCTCTCTCTCGTAACGGCATTCACCCGAGGTGGGTTGAGCTGGCTCCAATATTGGAGTTTCATGGTAATTTGGAATTCACAAGCGGTCCCCAACCCACATGTATAGCACATGAGATTTGATTATAGTGGTGAAGGTTTCGTGCAGGACCATCCACACTTTTTGAAGCGCCAAATACAGAGACCTGGTACAGTACATGCCACAAGGTCCCCAAACGACCCTTCGCAGGTTTTGAATTCAGAGTTGTCTTTCTCCTAGACCAGTTGCCATCCAAGGCTATAGAAACCAGTCTGTCCTGCTATTTACCCATAGATGGGGGAAAAAGAAGAGGATTCACACCTTTCCTAAGGGTATTAGCATGTAAGTGAATATAATGGATTTAGAACTTGGCTCTCCGATTCCTCAATCCAAGCCACTATCCATTACTCCACTGTGCCTCCTCCTATACATATATATATATATATATATATATATATATATATATATATATATATTGTCAACTAAATTTCAACAGATATATTTACGAAAATCAAAAACAAATAACACGCATGCACAAATTAAAAATATAAAATGACGACAATTTACGCATCGCACTCTGTATACACACCCAACCACAACATACATGGTGGAAGTCAACTCATGACTGAATAAGACCATCTCTTGCATTCAAACTTTTTTCCCACACCATTTAACAATCATTACTTCGTTATTGATGATATCTCAAAGGTCTTTTAAGATGTGCAAGTTTTGTACATCGGGGAAGTCATATTGGTAGTAGAAAATATATATATTTGTAGACAGTCTAGAGACATTCAAATTTATATCAAACATTATAATCTTTATGAACACCCAAAATAACACTTTCAACGTAAAGCAAAATAACAGCGTCTGTTTCTAGTTTTTTTACAATGAAAATTAGTGACATCTTCTCTTCTCTTCTCTCTTAACTTCCTTCTCTCTTTTTCTCTCTATGAGTTTTTTCTTCTCTACCCCTTTGATTTCAATATATAACTTCCGTTAAGTTAGCCATTTAAATGTGTCAATGTCTGCTAACTCACTCATGTCTTCTCTCTCCCCCCTCACTTCCTCACTTTGTTAATTTATATATGTTTAATACGGCCCATCAAAAATGTGTAAATTTTCTTTTCATTTTTTGTTTGGAAGTAAAGTCAGATGATCCACAGTCCTTTTAAAAGGGCTGTGGTGAAATAATTTATTACATGGAACCTTAAAGTGATCTGTTTTTATTTAAATTATTTGCTCTGGATTTACATTGAGCTCTCTGGATTTTATCCTCCTTAGGTTTACCCATACAGATTACCTAGTTTTCATAAACTAAATATATATATATATATATATATATATATATATATATATATATATATATATATATAATTTAAAGAAAAACAGGCCACTTTAAGGCTCCATTTGTAATAATTTATTTCACCAGAGAATTTTATTATTTCTCTGGATCTTCAGACTTCACTTTCAAAAGGTGAAACAAAAAATGAATTTAAAATTTACATTTTTGACAGGCTGTATTAAGCTTATATAAGTTGACATAGAAGGTGGTGAGGAATGGTGTGAGGGACATTGTCGAGTTTAGAGAAGAAAGGGAGAGTTTTAAAATTTCTTTTTATATTTCTTTTTATTATAATACTTAATATTGAGGAAGGAAGGGGTGTAAGTACTATTTTCCAATTGTCTATTTTATTCAATTTGTCTTCTCTACAGATTTATTCTGATAAATTCAACATATATATTATAATATATATATATATATATATATATATATATATATATATATAATATATATATATATATATATATATATATATATATATATATATATAGTCATGTTTTATCATCTTTGACTCTTCAAACCAATGATGATTTTTTTTGTCTTGTAGAGGTTTTGTCCGAAAGACTTTG
Organism: Acanthosepion pharaonis; assembly: GCA_903632075.3. Classification (NCBI taxonomy): domain Eukaryota; kingdom Metazoa; phylum Mollusca; class Cephalopoda; order Sepiida; family Sepiidae; genus Acanthosepion; species Acanthosepion pharaonis. Next base: position 395,909 of record CAHIKZ030000828.1, on the reverse strand, counting down.
CCAATTGGAATAGTGTTTATAAATTTGTCGCTCAATATTCCAATATTCCTGATGTAGATGCAATTTCCACTTGGGATTTATCCTCCTTACAAAAGAAAACAACTTTCCGCCATTTTTCAATTGAAATGTGTGGCATTTGGTAATGAAATATAGAAATTGAATAAAATGTGAATTTTATTTCTCTCTGAATGGTGCTAACCTAATTTAAATTCTCATTTTTATAAATTATATTAAGTGCCAAAAACATCTGTATGCTAGAAATTTTGCAGTTATTGTTAGAACCTATATTACTTATTATTATATATTCAAAATATATAGAAAACAAGTTCTTTTATTTGTTATTTATTTCTAAATTTTAGATAATGTTTAAAATACTGCATTCAATAATATACTGTGTATATCATATTGTATATTCTACATTACATATTAGATATTATGTAAGTTTTTTTTAACTCATTTTGTCCCATGCAAAGCAATAAAGCCACTAAGATGCAAGGTGTTGCTGAGTGTTAGAGAATATAAGAAAATAAAACACTATTAACCCTTTGCCTGTCCAGGGCATCTTCATGTGTAATATCCAAACATTCATGCTTGTTTTCAGATTTATATCTATTGGAAGGCAACTCAGCTTATTTAGCAAATGGAATGTGCTTATATGCAGTGTTTCATATAATAAAAACTTGTGAGTTCCATGTGATTCAGAGACCATTCAAATTGTAAGGAATTTACACTACACTCCATGCATCACATGTGATGCAAAGGTTATAATCATTTCAATAAAGTGGAAAAATAGATGTTTTTCATTTAAGACCTTATTTTATCAGTCAAGCATCATGTGATTATATATGATGTATAAAATATTAGATTAGGCCTTTCCTTAGACGTCCTGCTCAATAGTAGACTCTTTTCTTAAGTATCTTTAGTTTTACCAATCTTTTTTAAAATGATGACTCGTGCAGCACATATGAGGCATGGGCATGGAAATCACATGTCCTGTACATCACATATGATGGACAAGACAGGCAAAGGGTTAAAAGAAAGTTCTTTTTTATCTGATCTATAATTCCTGTTCAGCTTTTCTTTTTCCAATGTTGTTTCCATTATTCAATAAATTTAGAACAACTTCTTTTCTGTTTTGAAGTCATATTTTCATAGAAAACATTTTTATATATCAGAAATGAAAAAAAATCCAATAACAGACAATATAAATAAAAAATAAGGAAAACATATGTTAGCCAGCATTTTCATCCTCTGATAGACTTTATCAATGCAAAGGCGTATATATATTATATATATATATATAATCTTCTACAAACTGACAAATATACAGTTTGAAAAAACTTGCAAATTTTAAATTTGCAGGTAAAAATTGGCAATTAAAAATGGTATCTTAATAAATCCACACACACACACAATATAAATAAAGACAAAGGAAAACTTATGTAAGCCAGCATGTTTCATCCTCTGATAGACTTTATCTATGCAAAGGAATATATATATATATATATAAGCAAATATGTGGATATAGATCTGACAGTATGAATGGAACGTTGATCTTAAAAATTTCAGTTATTCTGTTTTGATCAGTCTTATGTCTATCATCTTTTCATGTTGACTTGAATATCGTCTAATGTTAATTATGTTTTAATAACTATGTCCTGAAGAAGGTCTACTAGACCAAAACGTCTGACGTCTACATTGAAACAACATTAAAACAGCATACTTGCATATTCGGATTTTAGTTTTTCCATATTTTTCTTCATATATATATATATATATATATATATATATATATATTCTACAAACTGACACCATGAACAGTTTGAAAAATCTTGCAAATTTAAAATTTGCAGGTAAAAATGGCCATTAAATAATGGTATCTTAATTCCTATATATGAGGCATGGACGTGGAAATCACGTCCTGTGCATCACGTATGATGTACAAGACAGGCAAAGGGTTAAAGACAGTTCTTTTTTGTCTGTTCTATAATATCTGTTCAGCTTTTCTCAATTGCCAAATAAACTGGATTGTCTTGCAGTAGTTATAAATCTGAACACAGGCAAGCGACCTGTGATCATATATGATGCATAAAATACTAGATTAGGCCTTTCCTCAAATGCCCTGCACAATATTAGACTCTTCTTTTAAACATTCTTATTTGGCAAATAGAAAGTGCTTATATATAGTGTTTCATGTATTAAAAACCTGCACATCACATGTGATGCACAGAAAGTACAAATCATAAATTATTTACACTACATTGTAAGCATCACATGTGATGCAAAGGTTATAATCATTTCAATAAAGTGAAAAAATAGATGTCTTTCATTTAAGACCTTATTTTATCAGTCAAGCAACCTGTGATTATATATAATGCACAAAATATTAGATGTCCTGCTCAATAGTAGACTCTTTTCTTAAGTGTCTTTAGTTTTACCAATCTTTTTTAAATATGATACACAAACATGGAAATCACATGTCCTGTGCATCACATATGTTTTGAAGGACAGGCAAAAGGTTAAGGAGAGGGAAAAATTACATGCTGAGGGAGAGGTATAGTGAGCCAGTAGCAGGCCTATTGCCAGTGCTTTACCAATGGGAGGGAGGGGATCCACTTTAGTCCGGGGGGGGGGCAAGTTCACTGCATTGGCTGAAATGCATTTTCTTGCATTAAAATTTGGTTCAAATCACGTTTACTGATAACGGTGCCAAATATTTCTTCGGTACTGGCCAGAAGTAAACTGAGTGAGGGATGTAATGTTGAACAGTAATAGTCATAATCAATATGCCTGATTGGTTTCTATTTATTAATTAAAGTAAATGATATACGATAGTAAGTTGAATATGTGAGTACAGAATGTGAACAAAAATAGGGTTTTTTTTTTTTACTGAATTCAAACTTAAATTATATTCTAATTACCTTAATTTCACCCCAATCAAGGCAATAAAGTCACTAAGACACAAAGGGTTACTGAGTGTTAGAGATTATGAGAGGAAAAAAACACTATGAAGGAGATGGAACAATAAAAGAAGAGGAATCAAGAAGACAGTAGATAACAATTGACGTTGCATTTAAATTTTTGAAGATTAAATTTGACTGGGAAGCAAGAAGCTGGAAGAGAGTCCCCCAAGCAAGAAGTGCAAGAGAAGAAACTGTTAGCCTTGAACTTTATGGTTACTTCTTGCCATTTCAATTGTAAAATGATGAGACCTTGTTGCCAATCTGATACTGCACTTAAATTCATAAAGTCTAGGTACAATGGAGGAAAATTCATCAGAACAATTACCATGAAAATATTTATGGGAAAAGTACAGGGAAGCTACTTTATGGTGATGGGAAAGTGGCTGTAAGAGAGATGCCATGTCAAGACCACTAATATTGCAGGTTCTTTAGATTTTATCAAGAATCTCTAGATATATAGCAGTAGCACTAGACCAGATGTGGTAGTAATATTTAAAGCAAGGACTTATAAATATATAAGATAGATTCTAGAGAGAAAAATTGTCTAGCGCAATACAACGAATCTATTTTCTTAGCGCTAGACCTAGTGATTGATTCAATAGAATCTTTCCCTCTTGATATCAATGGAAAACGTTATTCTATAATATATTGTTTATTCTATAATATACTCTATATTCAACAATATGCTATATACTACATATTTTCTATTCTATAATATTATGATTATTATATAATGTGTATATTGCTAACTCAAGCCTTGTGAATTAAATTGGGTAAGAACAAGGCCATATATCGTTGAGTAAAAACTGTTCAGTTGTGCTAGCATGAAGTCACAAGTCATTGTGAATGAGGATTTTGAGTATGGTGGCCTTAAAAAATGATCACACCAGATTATGCCTTCTTTCTCTGAAATTGCAATTAATGTCTGCTCAGCACAATAGAACATCAGCCACCAATTTGACCATAACAGACTGATCACACTTACTATTGAGACAGGAGTAAATGGTTGTGTCATTAGCATAGATACCAAGTTGAGAGCTGATACCATCAGGAAAGTCGTTCATGAAAATTAAAAACAAAGTAGGACTCAGGATAAATTTGTATTTTTGTGTTCTTTGATTTTCATTGGTTGATCAGGTTTCATGTGCATTGCCTTGTTAAGCAGTGTTAGTATAATTTATGACAACAGAAAAATAAAAATACCAGAATTTCTTTTTCTTTTTTTTCTATCCATATCTGTTGTGGCATTGTTAGTGCCAGAAATAAAGACACAAAGAGAGGAATTGAGTTAAACATATTAACAGAAACAGTAATACAAACATCTACAAATGAGAGTGTTACAGCAAGAATGTTTGGTCCAACTGTCAGAGCTGACTGCTGGAAACTTCCCTCCTCAAAAGGTAGTACCTGCTCCTATTTATAGCTGGGAAAGTCCATGTGTGCATGGGTAAATTACCATAACAATATCTCATTCTCTAATGAAGTTTTAATGAAAGTGAAACATGTTAGAGTGATATTGCCTACTTATTCTTTATCCTATCATTCTGTTGGATTCAAATCCATATTTGGTTTGTATTTGATCCCAATTCATAATATACTGTATAAATTATAATATACAGTGTATTATAGAATATATGGTATATAATATATACAATATTATAAAATATATGGTATATAATATATACAATATTATAGAATATATAGTATAGAATATATACAATATTATAGAATACATTGTATATTCTACAATATACTGGTTATTATATACTGTATTTTCTTGTGTATATGACTTGAATAAATATAACCCCATGTTTCTGAAACTAAAAACAGGAAATAAATTATATCCTTGAGTATCATCCAAACTCGTTGTACAGTCATCCCTATGTAAATTTTTGTAAAGTTGTACCATATTAGCCATTAAAATCTCAATGCCATATCCAAATAAATTACCGTAAAATTTTGCAGTTTAAAATTACAAATACTAGTGTACATGTAACGATATAATTATGTCAGAATAATTTACATATCTATTTTGTATTTTTTTTTTTATCTTTCTCGAATCATCTGAAGTTTTCAAACTGGATACTGTTGTGTCAACAAACGGAGGAATATGAAACAAAAACCTCAAAGCATGGGAATTATACCCCCCCCCCATTTTTTTAAACCTTTAGGCTGGGATAAAGGTGTAGTATCTGTTCTCTCTTTATTTTAGATAGGAGAAGATGCCCAGTTCTGGGGATTCCAATAATGTAGCAACATCTTCCTCATTACATTAAGAGAGGTGGAGAGGTCATTGTAATATCAATGCCAGTGTGACAATGGTTGTGGGGACTGAACATGTTTTGTCCATGACCTGTATACATATTCTGATGTATGGGTATCCCACATTAAAAACAACCATTGTGTCACATCCTGTCTTCTATAATATACTGATTATTATATAATTATTATATAAATACACCATAATCTCTATAATATCTATAACAGGGGTTCTTAACCTTTTGATGATTCCAGACCCCCAATGGATTGTCCAATATGGTCCCAAACCCACTTCACTTGACTGTCGAAATAATTATCACCAATCCTATTATTTGTTAGTATGTCTTCCAAATATTTCAATCGCTTGACTTTACTGTACTTTAGATATGGATTGCTAGGAATAGAACATGAAAAAAAAACCATAAGCATTGATAACTTTATTATTTTTTTTTTAATGAAAGCAAAATCTACTATCTATATTTCTCATGTTGTCTGTCTGTGTGTCTGTTGTGGGCGTTGTTACCTCGCCCACACCACATTTCTCACCCGATTTCGATGTGGTTTTCAACACAAGTTTGCAAATGGCTGCCGTAAGGACATGACAGAGCCAGATTTTTGAGTTCGGAATCAGGTTCCGAAAAGATCGAAAAAATCGATAATCGAAAAAATTCCGCTTACAGAAGGAATGATCGCATTTCAACCAAATTTGACACCCTCTTAGAGTCTACCATTAGAAGTGTTGTCCAGAAGTTTCATGACCATGGACCCTAAACAGCACGGAAAATTGATAAAACCCAAAAAACCGATACGCCCAGATTATGTCTGAATCACATGTCGGTTTTTAGCAAAAACCGAGCGGATTTATGAAGAGGCCATTGGGAGTCATCATGTGAAGTTTCAACTCTGAGCACCCCCACCCCCAAACAGAGTGCAAATTGACAATCGGTCAACCCTTGAAAATGATTTTTCCGTTTTTTAAAGCTGATCGTATTGTGTTTATTTTGTTTAGTTCTTTTTTTTTGTAACAGATTTAATGTTTACTATAGAGCTTAGAAAAAAAGTTGGCAGTGGGATATAGGCAAGAAGTAAGGCATGTAACAACATCAGCACGGCAAAGGGCACTCCTCTAAAAGGCAAAAAGAAAGGCAAAATATTTTAACTCAAGTGATAGCGATTGCTGTATTAGTCATACTATTTTTGAATCAAGCACGGGCAACGCCGGGCCATGCTGCTAGTAAAGTTATAATTCAGTTTTATTACACAAGAAAAAGAAAGAGAACATAAATGTGCAAGTTTTTTTAGTATCTCGACTACAATAAAACAGACTTTTACTAATCTAGTAAAATATTTGCTGTTGTTTTTGTGCAATCTGTCAAACACAATACGAGGGTGGGGGAACTACCAGTACCCAGAAATCAAGTCCCATACCCCCAGCATTTGGTTCCCATACCCACAAGGGGTATGGATGCCCCCGGTTAAGAACCCCTGGTCTATAATATCTATAATGCTCTATGTACTGATTATTGCATACTGTATGTTCTATAATATATCCTATATTATAAAATGTATATTCTATAATATTCTATAACATACTTCATGGGGAGATTGGGTAAATAATCTCCCATTTTTTAAGCAGAAAAAACTTTTTAAAAAGTATGTAACATATCCAATAGTTAGGCTCTTTTTCTAATATTAATGTTATCAAAACATTTCAGATTTGGGTAATTCCTTTTATTAATTTTTTTAACTAATTTTGGTGAATTTTCTGTCTTTTTGTTCAATTATGCTGATTCCCAAGAACAAATATGGCCGGCATATCAAATACCTTTTCTAAACAATTGTTATCAACACCAGCCTACTATGTGCTTTATTGTTTATTGTACACACTGAGTGATTTTATTTTTTAATCAATTCACCCCAAGCAAGGAAGATAATGCCACTAAGATGTAAGGGGCTATTGGGAGTTAAATAGAATGAGAAGATTTTGAAGGAACCAGAAACCCAATCCTAAATAGGAAACAAAGGATAAACCTCTACTCCTGTTCAAAAAACTGTGGAGAATTGTGAAACAAGACAATAGGCAAACCTATTTACTCCTATTGAAGAAAAAATAAATAAATAGTAAATAAAATTTCAGAGTTTAGGTGGAGATGTTAGAAGTATAGAGTTGGAGTAAATTTTAGAACGAATGGGAAACCCAATCCTAAATAGGAAACAATGAGTAAAACCTCTACTTGTGTTCAAAAGACTGGGGAGGTGTGTGAACCAGATGATAGCACTCTTGCTGTTTCAGATAAGAGGTTTTTTTAAACTGAGTAAAAATTTCTGAAAACGTGTACTTGTGTATAATATGAAACCTCCTGTTTTTGCCTTTAACTTTCATTCAAAATTTCTTGTATTATACACAAGAAAGAATAATATACTGTATATTTAATAATATACACTATACTGATTATTATATAGTGTATCATAGACTATATAATATATACTGTATATTCTGTGATATACTGATTATTATATAATACACCATAATTCTATAATGTACTCTGTACTGATTATTGCATATTGTATATTCTATAATAGACCCTATATTATAATGTGTATATTCTATAATAGATCCTATATTATAAGGTGTACATTCTTTTATAGACCCTATATTATAAAGTGTATATTCTATAATAGACCCTATATTATAAGGTGTATATTCTATAATAAACTTCATATTCAAAGTACACTATATAATACTATAAATTACCAGAGGTTTTTTCTTGTAATTATTGTACTATTTTTAATTAATATATTGGAATATTTTTTATTATTTAAACATTATTTTCAGTGGGTACCATATTTGAGTTGACAGTCTGTTTATTTAATAACAACATATTTATTTATTTTTGTCTAGCAGCCTGTATGTTTGCGAATTCTTATTAAAGAAAAATATGTGCTCTCTGGCAGGATTTAAACTTGCATCCACCTTGGCAGAAGTAATTATTGTTAGACTGACACACTTTAGATGCAGGTTCAAATCCTGCTGGAGAGCAGAAATTTTTCTTCAATAAGATTTCTCAAATATTCAGCCCGGTAGATGAATATAAATAAATATACTGTTTAACAAATAAACAGAGCATCGACTCAAATATGGGTGTTGACTTAGAATAACATCTGAATAATAAAATCTGTCAGATTAATAAATAAAAATTCAATATTTTAGTATATAGTAGCATATTCATTTTTTTGAAGTTATTTATAGAAAGGGTTTAATCTGTTATTACTGGAAAATGAATATTGCAGTTTATTTTTTCTTTTTATTGCCAAAGTCTGACCAATAATTAAAAAGATTTTGGTTTAGTGTCTTTCATTTTCTGACTTTTTCTAAATTGAATTTGTTGCTCGGAACAAGACAAGATTATGGTGGGGGACAGATACAAGAATAAAATATTTAATACCTAGTGATCTGAACAGAAAATTTCCCCTATTATCCATCACAAACTTCCTCTTTTCAGACATCTGTCTATTTGAAACAAAATTTAACAATACAGAAGAGTATGGCCCTTTCCTTGGCAGCACCAACATGCCCAGCAGCAGACAATCATTGATATCATTGAGACAATCCAATCTGGATATTCCAGGGAATCTCCACAAAAAATTCTAGGCTCTGGGGTTGGGTTTCTGCTCAGTATTGATGATGCCATCAGGACCAGAAAATTATCCATCTTGTAGGGGTATTACCAAAGACATATATGGCTACATTTTTTTTATTCATTCTTTAATTGATGGTTAGGGTTCTAGGGTTAATGAAATGTGTATAAGAAAGTAGAATGCTTTAAAGCAGGAAGAACAAGTGTCATGGATAGAAGACAATCTGGTGACCTTTTGATATTGTACAAGGAAGAAAACCTCCATAGGATGGATGTCTTGATCAGAGAAGACTGACGAACCATACTAGTACAAATGGTAGCAATTGCGGGTATCAGCCATAGTGCATGATGACTTAGGGTAACGTAAAGTCTGTGCACGTTGGGTGACCAAACAAGCAAGCAGTGCAGATGTGACTGAGCAACTGAAAAGCTTCTTTTTGGAAGGACAGCATATGGCCACATCACGTTGAAACACTGGTTTCCATACAATCAACAAAGTTAAGCAATTTCAGTACCTAGATGGGTGACTTCTTGGGAATACCAGGTGCCGTAACTTGGGATAATAGCTGAGAATTGTTAATTGGATATCAACGTTCCAATTCCTATTTTCCATCAAAGTTCCAATCCCTTAATCACTTTCTCACCACCATGATGTGGTTTCTCTCTGTCTTTCCTACAAATATTTTCATAGCAGTTGTCCTAATGAGCATGGTACCTTGACCATCTGAATTTAAGCATACTACTAGATTGGTTATTAGGTCTCATTGTTTTAATGGTGAAATAGCTAGTTGTAACCATAAGTTCTATTCTATTTTTGTTTCTTTTCTCGCACTTCTCACCTGTGAAATTCTCTTCTGATTTCTTGCTTCCCTGCCACCTAGAATCTTCAAAAATTTAAATGCAATTTCTGTCTTCCCAAAATCCTGTTCTTTTATTGTCTTTTCTCCTCACTAAATTCTTCTCATTCTCTTCCACTCCCAGTAACTCTTTGCATCTTAGTGGCATTATCACCTTGTTTACATGCAAATATCCTTGGGAAAGGTATGAATCAACCTCTTCTCTCCCCAGATATGGGTTAATTAGTAAGATTTGAATCAGTAAACTATTATAATCTTCAAAATATATCTTACAGTCTAAAAACATTTTCTAGCTTAAAATAACTTGCAAAGGGTTGATAAGTTATAGAAAATGAATGAATCAATCAATTTTTGGAAGGGATAAAAAAAACTTTGTTGGACAATGCCAGAAGTGCATCAGAGTGCCTGGAGTCTGTCAAAAAATGACATAAGCATTTGTTCTTCATCAGTAGAATTAAAGGTGTTGTATAGAAATTGGGCTTATTTTTTTATTTACCCACATAGTAAGCATACAATATAAATTTTCTCGGTCTCATATTTTTACCATTGTTGTCATCTTCTTGCCCTTTAGGGTGCCTATAAATTTTGGATTATACTTAATGTGGCCTTGATGTTATCAACAGACACCACAAAACTAAACACAAGAACTTAGTCTACAAAAAAGCAAAAATTCTACATTCTTCCCAAAAAAAAAAGCAAAAATGTTTTGTGTGGATGAACAACGTAAGAAAAAGATCCTGGTATGTTTCAGTTTAATCCATTCACTCTTGTAAAAGACAAAACAACATTAAAATATATTTTTCCTGACAAACAATATAGCTTCGTATTTCAATGACTGAAAAACTGGTGTGCTCACTGGGTTTCAACAAATTTAAAAAAGTTTTATTGAGTAATTTTTATTAAATGCAGGAAAAAAATTTTAATAAGGAAGTAATTTGTCCCGTGGTTTCAATATTATTATTGACCAATGTTATCATTATTATTATTATTATTATTATTTTTTCTTTGATTTCTGCAAAGTTCCAAAAAAAAAAAAAATACATAGATAAAGCCTTCGTAAATAGAAAACAAGATGGCTAAATTAGTCTACTGCAGGAAGTTTCTTGAAGAAGAAGGAGATGCCAGATAATGTTCCCATGCAATGTTTGAGATTTCTAGGATAATATTTTTACAAGGAAAAATACTCACTTTTTGTTTGTTTTTAATAACAATATCTGGGCGGTTGGTAATGTGAGTGAATGTTATTGTTATGTTCATATTTTTTCTTTCAGTTTCCTTCCTTTTTTTTTCGAGGGCTGTACTGGTTCAGAACAGATCAATCATTTCTGGATATTTATTTTTATTATTATTATTATTACCCAAAGTCTCAATATACCCAAATTTGATAAGGATTGTTATTTTTGTTATGTTCTGCATCCACTATGTCGAGTGTCAGGACTTTGAATGAAAGTGTACAAATATTGGTAACTGTCTAAATAATTCTGTAGGGAGTTCAATAAATATAGATCCCTCCCAATTGGAAACGTTAATATTTTATGTAAATATATATAATCAATTAGTTAATTAAATCTCCTCTGTTCTTATATCTTTTTAATTTTTCCATCTTTTTTTTTAGCTTTATCAGGGGCCCAAGACTAGAGGGGGGCTTTTTGGGGTTATGAAGAGCCCAACAAAGATATGTAAATCTGGCACTAGATTCATTTCCCCCCGTAGTCTCTTTTCTCTTCCACTTCCTCTATCCTTTTTTCATTCCTTCCCATCTTTTGTGCCTTTTTCTCTTTCCCCACCCATGTCTCTTTTTCATTCATTTCTCTCTGTAGTCTTTTTTCTCTTCCACTGTCTTTTTTCATTCCCTCCCATCTTTCATCTTTTTTTTCTCTTTCCATCCCATCTTTTGCCTTTTCTTCTTTTTCCTCCCATTTTTCTGTTTTCTTCTCTTTCCCTCTGATCTTTTGTCCTTTCTTCTCTTTCCCTCCAATCTTTTGCCTTTTCTTCTCTTTCCTCCCATTTTCTGCTTTCATCTCTTTCCTCCCATTTTCTGCTTTCTTCTCTTTTCCTATGTTTTTTTGTCCTTTCTTCTCTTTCCCTCCAATCTTTCATCCATTCTTCTCTTTCCCTCCAATCTTTTGTTCTTTTTTCTTTTTCCCTCCAATCTTTCATCCTTTCTTCTCTTTCCCTCCAATCTTTCGTCCATTTTTCCCTCTCTGTGTCTCTTTTCCATTCATTTTTTCCATCTCTTTTCTCTACCATTTCCTCTATCTTTCTTTTATTCCTTTCTATCTTTATTTTCTTTACCTTCCGCTGACTCTTTTGCATTCTTTTCCACCTTTTGTCGCTTTTCTCTTTCCCATCTTCTCATACATACTCTATCTCTTTTTGTGTATACAGAATAAAACAATATAACCAATTCATTTTGAAGACTACTGGAGAAATATATTGTGGTTTTGTCTGGTTTTGTGAAGAAGACACAAAAAGGCAAAAAGCAAATGAAATTAAATAGAAAGCAGGAACATATCCAATGTATTTGAAGTGGGAAAAGCCAAAAGAACTTGTAAAGTAATCGAGTGAAAACAGCAGAAATTTCAAAATGGAGCTGGCACACTTTAGCAAGTGGTTCCCAGTCCCCAGCATCAGACATTTCAAAGGGACTTAAAACAAAAGCAGGGAGTTTTTAAAAACATCAAACGGAAGGCTTTAGAGTTAGAAATGGTTGCAATTTACAATTAACTAATCTGAAAGTGCATTTGATGAATCTGATTGATTGAAAGAGTGAACAGGGAAGAGTGGGGGTGAGAAATCTGAATAATTAATGAAAATGAAAAGATGGCATTTACAATTAGAGCTCGTCTCTGTCATGTGTCCAACTCTCCTTCTCCTCTTGACTGCCACATTCTCCTTTTGACTCCATTCACCACTATTCTGATGGGGTTTATTTCTTTTGTTCTAAATGTACAATGGGAATCAAAAGCAATCGCTTGTTGCTTTCATTATTCCTGCAAAATTTAACTGCTTTAAACACATTGGTTCGACAGTTTTCACACTACCTATCCTAATTTTTTTTTTAACCCATATGCCACAAATCATTTATTTTTTTCTCTTTCCCCCTTGCTCATTCTCTTTCTATTTATATCTATATATGTATAAATAAATATATATCTATCTATATATATATATATATATATATATATAAATAAATAATATATATATATATATATATATATATATATATATAGATAGATAGATAGATAGATACATACATACATATATATATATATATATATATATGTATATAAATAAATATATATTGACATAAATATGGCTCTCCCTCTATGTTGTCCTATTATGAAAAAAACTTTAGCAAAGAAATAACTTCAATTTTGAAACTTGTTTGGCATCTGTGATTAATTTTTCTTATGATATCTGGTAATAATCCAATAGATTTAGCTAACCCTGATGAGGAGTTTGTCCGTGAAACTTTGAGGTCGGTTGAAAGATAAATCATTTAAAAATTTGTTAGTTTATTGACTAGTTCCTTATTGAGCACTTGACAAAAATTCTGGTTGCCTGAAAAGATTTTAAATTCAGTCAATATTACAGATTTTGAAAAGTATTATTGATTTATATATATATATATATATATATATATATATATATATATATAGATAGATATATAGATAGATAGATAGATAATAAAAATCAATATATATACAAAATATACACAAGATATACTTTAATGAAAAACTCTTCAAAATATCCTGCAGTGTCTTACTAACCTTTACTTACTTTAACATCCAGAATATTTTCTTACACTTATTTGAATATTATCAGTTACTTCCTTACACATGACATTTATCCAACCAAAACATCCTACTGCATCTAACTTTTACACACTTTAGCATCAAGAATGTTTGCCACACATTTAAATATTATCAGTTATTTCATTACATGTAACACGTATCTAACCAATAAAAAATAACCAAACACAACATACCATTAATCTGCATCTTTTTGCTTTTTATCATTTTTCTATCTTGATTTCTGATGAAGCTTTAATATAGGGAAACATGTTAGATTGAGATGTATTTCCTACTTGTTCTTTTCCTATCATTTTGACAGATTCAATCCCTAATCGATCTCTCTCTATATATATATATATATATATATATATATATATATATATATATATATATCAGGAGATCAGTTGAATCCACTTCCTTGGTTTCAACCTTACGGTATTCTCAAGGGTCATTACCAAATGACCTCTAAATGCTTTTTTTTTTTAAAATAAAACTAATGAACACTATATTATTTTTAAAAAAATAAATAAATGCATGAGAAGGAGGATGTGGTGAAGAAGAAGAAGAAGAAGAAGAAGAAGAAGAAGAAGAAACAAAAAAAATGTATATTTCAATTAACCCCACTTCACTGATACTTTTATAATACCCTTACTTTTCTTCTCTTTCCCCCTTCTTCTTTCTTTCTCCTCCTTCTTTTCCTTTTTTTTTATTACACCCAACATTGTGTGTTTGTTTATCTATTTTTTTTTAAAATAATATGGCGTTCATTAGTTTTTTCTAAAAAAAAATAAAATGTTTTAAGTGGTCATCTGATAAAAATTGTCTGAGGATACCGTAAGGTTGAAACAAAGGTAGCAGATTCAACTGACCTCCTGATTTTTAAAGTTAAAAGCTCTACATATTATTATTACTTTTGTTTTATTTTTTTCACACATGTATTGCATACTACTGTTTCCTGGTCTGATTCAACCCTGACCCTTAACCTTTATGTATTATATATAACTATAACTCATATATATATATATATATATATATATATAATTATTTCTTATCCATATATATGTTATGTTCTGGGGATGATTGTGTTCCTTCTAAATTCTACTTCAACTCTGTACTTCTAATGACTCTACCTAATCTCTCACATTTTTTTCTATTTATTTGTTTTTTCCCACAATAAGAGTAGATAGATTCACCTATCGTCCAGTTCACACTCCTCCCCAGTCTTTTGAACAGGAGTAGAGGTTTATCTCTTATTTTTTGTTTCAGATTGCATTTCCAGTTCCTTTTAAATTCTATTTCAACTCAATACTTCTAACGTCTCTGTCTAAACTGTGAAATTTATACTGTTATTCGGTTTCTGGTTCTTTCTAAAGTCTTTTCCTTCTCTTTCACTTCCAGTAGCCTCCTTGCATCTTAGTGGTGTTATTGCCTTACTTAGGGTGAATTGATTAAAAAAATATATGTGTTTGAGTAGACAGCTGTTTTGGGGTTTTTTCCAATCAGTAGATACCTAGGGAGGACTGTAATTTAGAAATTTTATTAGTTTTTTAAAAATTATTTTAAACATCAGTCTACTGCTGACTTATAAATATATATATACTAGCAGTAGAGCCCGGTGTTCCCTGGGGATATAACAGTAAGAGATAGATCAAGTATCAACCATCATAAAGACTGAAAAATAAAATTGACAAAGATTATTGTTTAAGGTTGACGGACACACATGTCTTAATTAGTTTTTTTTTGTTTTGTTTTTTTTTAAATTGGTCAAACCCAAACCCAAACTCAAACAAAAACATTGTTTTCAATCGTTATGAGTCTACCGATTGAATAGAATTTTATTATAAACAATTGTCTTGTAAATGGAAATTTTAAAGCATTCTGAATGTAAAAATAAAGAAAAAAGTGTGCAAGACAATAAGAAACACTACTGCCAAAAAAAAAAGTGAAGTTTTGTTGAAATCAGTTGAAAAATGTAGGAAATTTGATCCCATATATAAATGAACACACACACACACACACACAAACAACCTGGGTTTTATAAGTATAATCGATATGAGTTGTCCCCCTTTCATTCTCGTGACGCCTCTTAATCGTGTTTTCAAATTGATTTCATGCAAATAACAATTGTGTTTTTCCAATTTTTGGCGCTGTCACAACCACTGCAAGGTAATTTTACGTAGTCCTGTGAAGTTTTGTTGAAATCGGTTGAAAAATGTAGGAAATCCGATCCAATATATAAATGTACAGACACACACAGAATCTGCATTTTATAATAAGTAAGATGTATGTATGTATGTATCTATGTTTTTAGGAAAGTTTTTGTACGTATGTGTGTGTAATGATGTACAGATTTTGTACTTTTTTTATACAGCAACTTACTCACTCAGTCTGATTTTTTGGAGTCTTTTTCAAAATCTCAAAAATCCCTGCCGTACATAGAAATATAGTCCCTATCACTGCTTATAGCAATAATGATGATAATAATAAAGTGTATCAATAATGATAAAAACAGCAATGACAATGAAGACATTGACAAAACTACACCATTATTTAATGACCCATCCATTTCACCGAAATTCCAATATCACAAAACATTGAAATTTAATAATAAGCAATACATTGAATTGGAACTCTCCCTTCACAAATCAACTATTACTGCCATTTATCAAAATAACAACCATTAATTAGGATCAAAACTTATTAATTGTGATAAAATTACTAGAAGTCATAATTGGGTTTAATAATAGTGGGACATAATGCAGTGGTGTAATGGATATTGGCTCGGAATGAGAACTCAGAGAACCAAGTTCAAATCCCAGTCAAGTTAGTTATATTCATTTATGGACAAATACCTTTGGGGAAGGTATGAATCCATCACTTCTATGCTATGGACTGAATTGCAGGAGAGATTGGGTTGTTTAGCCTTGGTTGGCAACCAGCCTATCATAGAATGAAATGTCAACCCACTGCAGGAAAAAATCTTCTACCTTGTCAGTCATGTATTGATAGATACATGATCGCTGAAACGTGACTGAAGAGTCGTTAATATTTGGATGGGGAAAAAAAAAATTAAAATGATGTGTTTTGGTTAGACAAATATTGAACTGATACAGAAGTGATTTTTAAAAGAGACAGATTTAATTGGCTTCTTGCAAACGCAAAGTGACACAAAAACAAAGAGACAGAGAGATGTTGACAAAATAAAATTGGTATTTTCGTCTCTCTTGGCCAGAAATTTTTTTTTTCCCCTGTTTGTATAGGAACAAGATTTATAAATAGAATGGAATGTGGGAGTTCCATGTGCGACTGATGATAGCAAAAATATGGATGAATATGTTGTTACATAAAAAAGTAGAAAATCTGTATATCATTATACACACTTACATACAAAAACTTTACTAAAAACATACATACATACATACATACATACATACATACATAATATATATTTATAAGTCAGCAGTAGGCTAATGTTTAAAATCATTTTTATAAATAGTTAAACATTCTAAATCACAGTCCTCTGTAGCTATTTTGGCATTACTGACAATTTCATTGAGGAATCGGAGAGACAAATTCGAATTACAGTTGAATCCATTACATTCACTTATGTGGTAATACACTTGGGAAAGGTATGAATCCTCTTCTTCTTCCCCCCCACCACCACCAGCAGAACAGACCGGGTTCTATAGCCTTGGATGGAAACTGGTCTACTGCAGAAAGAAATGGCAACCTACTGCAGGAAAAAAATCTGCCTCATCAGATACATGATCGCCTAAGCGTATTTTATGCATGACACATAACTGACTGATACGGATGCTTGAGGCATGATGGAGTAGTAGATAGCGGTTCGGACTGAGGAATTGGAGAGCTGAGTTCAAATTCCAGTCGAATTCATTACATCACATACATGCTAATCCTCTTCTTCTCCCCCCCCAAGCTATGGGTAAATAGAAGGACAGACTGGGTTCTATAGCCTTGGATGGCAACTGGTCTACTGCAGAAAGAAATGGCAACCTACTGCAGGAAAAAATCTGCCTCGTCAGTCATGTATCAAAAGATACATGATTGCCTAAAGCGTATATCACGCATGGCACATAACTGACTGACTGACAATTTCATGATGTAACCATCAATTGTAAGCTGTATCTATTATTTAAATCAGAAATACTGTATGTAAGTATATATGTGTCTGTGTGAGTCTGTGTGTGTAAAAGTTTCAGATAGAGTATATCTGTAAAAAGACAACATGGATAAAGACAAAAGGAAACCTTATCTTAGCTGACATGTTTTGAGGATGAAATGCATCAGCTAAGATAAGTTTTTCCTTTTGTCTTTATTCATGTTTATATAAAATCTCTGTCTGATGCCAAATTAGACAGAGATTTTACCCCTGAGCTATCAGTGCCCGATAGAGAGGGAAGACAGATTTTTACATACTTATCCTTCAAACACACCAATGACCCAGAGGGCTCAATTATATATATATATATATATATATATATATATATATATATATATATATATATATATATACAGAGTGCGATGGATAAAATGTCATCTAAATTACACAAAAATGAAAATAACACTGACATCTCATTTTTACTGATATATTTACCAAAATTACACAAAATTATCTTGAAATAATAAAGAGTAAATTTATTCAATAAAATCACCATTGGTTTAAACCACAAACCTCAGATGACTTCAAAATCTCCTGCAACTCTTCTTGATGGTCTCCTTGTTTAAGTTGGTAAGTGCTGCCATAATCCTTGCCTTCAGTTCATTTTTGGTTTTACAAGGAGTTTTGTTGGTCTCTCACTCAACTGTGCCACACAATCAAGGAGGTTGCATTCTGAGGAGTTTAGGTGGCCAGGTTTAGGGAGTAATGTGGTTGCAGAAATTGTCTGACAGCCATGACTGGGTTCTCCTGCTTGTGTGCCATGGTGCAGAGTCCAGTTGCCAAACATAGGGTCTTCCAGCAGCCACCCTCTTAACCCAGCACAGCACTACCTCTTCAAGGCACTTGATGTAGGCCTCCATCTTGAATCTGGAGCCCTGTGGGAAGATGAATGGAGGCATAACATTGCCATCACTAGTGATCACTTCAAACATCTTTGTAATCTTTATTAGACTCATCTGATTCTTTCCAAATCTTCTGCACTGTCCTCAGATTGACACCCAGTCTGAAATGTTCATATTGGAGCTTCTGATGTGAATGCCAAGCAGTACAGCATGTCATTTCCAAATTTCTAGTAGAGTGAATTGCTTCATGGTGCACATTTTCTCACAAATGATGCCCAACTGACCTTACTATACTGTGCAGTTGACAAGATCAAAAACAAACAAAACACACACGTGAAATTCAAAATATAAAATGGTGACAGTAGATATTGTTGGTATTTTTACTATAAAATCTATTTTTATTCTTTTATAGTGTTTTGTTTTTGCTTGGGAACTCACTATTTGCCCATAGCTGGGACCCTAGCAGGTGCTACCACCCAGGGTGAGAGTGGACCTGGGAACAACAGCAATTACGAGGTGGTTCCACCCTCCTCAAAAACTCCAATCTCTTACCTTACTTCCAGATGTAGTTTATCATCATACCCAGGGCTTTTTTGAGACAGTATCTCCTTGCTGTTGAAATGACATTCTTCTGTCAAGCAGATGTAAAATGCAATCTGAAACAACAGACTCTCATTGTACGCACCATCATCTTTTACTTTGTCTACACATTACAAAATTGGGATCTTTTATTGAGATTTACTTCCTTATTGCTTACAGTACACAGTGTGCCCAAACAGATCCCCACCTAAGTACTGACCAGGATCAATGCTGCTTAACTTCAATAAAATCTCTCTAAAATCACTAGTTCTCATTCAATTGTTGAAATTAAGATACAAATACAAATCAATATACAAACCTCTACAAAAGTATTGTGTTATATTCCATGCTAATAGGAATATATACTTGAAAAACAAGGTGAATAAAATAAATAAAGGTTTATTAGGCATTAAATTACATCACTTAGCATCCTCCATAGTTTACTCTGACATTCGGTCAGTCTGAAGTATTGTTATATTCTGTGCTAATAGGAATATTTACTTGAAAAACAAGGTGGATAAAATAAGTAAAGGTTTATTGTAAAAAACCAGTACAATAAGAATAAAGGTAACAGTTATGCACAAGGTTATCGCAAGTCAATCCAGTAGGGAGGGCTACTATTGGAACGTTGGTAGTTCTCGTGTAAGTCTGAGTTGTACTCAACAGATCCCAGCTAGTAATATTTACCAACCTCCCCATGGGGTAGGATGTGGCACAAGGCTGAATTTAATGTGGAGCAATCTGAGACCATAGGCTCGGCCAAAAATTCCCTGTAAACCCTGCATAAATGGGTTCAAGTCTGTCTACCTCTCCAGACGAGACTCTGCCTTTCGGGATAGCCTCATCCAAATTCCTCTCTGCTCAAAGGCAGAGAGTTCAACAACAGCTAAGAGCTGAGTAACAGTTCTCAGCTACAGTATCTAGCAACTGTCCCACACAGTCACATATGGCACGAGGTCGAATTTAATGTAGGGTTCCCGGGCCCGTAGGCTCAGCCAAAAAATCCTCGTAGGCTTCGCATAAATGGGATCTGGTCTGTCTACCTCCCCAAACGAGACTCTGCACTTCAGCATAGGCTCATCAGGATTCCTCTCTGACTGAAGGCAGAGAGTTCAACAACAGCTGAGTAACAGATCCCAGCTAGACACCATAGTCTGTTGACTTACTGATACTTATAGGTAGTTACTACCTATAGTGTAGTTATTCATGGGGAGAACAAGTTATTCCATTACATCATATTGCAACAGCAAAGCCAATTTCTTTATTTTTGCTGTTCACTGAAAACGTTTTGGTTTCAAATCAAAAGATGAATATGAAACAAGTGTTCAGAATTTCAGCTTTTATTCCCTGGTATTCATAGTTAGATGTGTTAAACAACTTAGGACATACCACCTTTTGTTTGAATCCACCCATTTTTCAAGTGAGCAAAACTATTGAATCATGAGGCTGACAGGTGTTGCCTTTTAGATTGAATGACTACTCTTGGTTTTAGCCTTGGGTTTCACCTGTAAAGACTGCATTTCTTGTTAAAAAGGATAAACCAACATGAAAACGAGAAAGCAAGTCATTTTGAAGCTGAGAAAAGGTGCAAAATCAATCAGAACAATTGAACAAACATTGAGCATAGCTAACACAACAATTTGGAATATCCTATAAAAGAAAGAAACTACTGGTGTGCTGAACAACAGTCATAGAACAGGTTGTCCAAGGAAAACAACAGTAGTTGATGACAGAAACATTGTGAAAGCTGTGAGGAAAACCTTCAAAGCAACAGTCAATGACATCACCAACAAACACCACAAAACAGAGGGTGAAGGTTTCACAATCTACCATTCAAAGAAGACTTTGAGAGCAGAAATATAGAGGCCATACCACAAGATGAAATTAATATTTATGAAAAGAACAAGAAAAAGCTGTTTTATTCAATATTTGAAAAGAAAATAGTTATTTTTGCCTCTCTTTATAAAGAATTTAAATGTAGATAATATTTCTAGAATAAGATTTGAATAATTAAATTCTAATTTCACTTGTTGATGGGTTTTATATCTAAATCAATAAGGCATCATTCCTATCAATTAGGTACTCAAGGATAGGAGATAAAACATTCCTATCTGGTTGAAGGCAATGATAGCCCTAGGGTTGCTGACAGCCCTGGGAAAGTTAAATATCAGCACCTTTATAAGTATAATTTTATTTTTTAATTTTCATGGGGAGGAAAACTGAAAATGTAGAATAACAAGTTTATTAAATATACAACTTAATACAAGCTAAAGAAAACATTCATTAGCTGACCTAAGACATTTTTTTAGCTTTTAGATCTGCAAATCTTTTCATGGCAATTTCTACACCTATAATCTTTACAAGATCATTTTCCATTGACAAAATAGCCAAAGAATTTAATCTGTCTTGAGTATGTATGTTTTTATAAGCTTTCGTTTTGGAAGATCCCAATCACATGACATGGCAGCATTATGAAGCTGGCCCTGGTTGGAGGTTATTTCTTTCTTATTTCTGATCCAAGTTTATGGTACAAAGATGTAAAACTGACATGAGCATTATGAGAAAAAGCAAGAAAAATATGTTGAAAGAAAAACTGGTTAAAAATTAACTATGGCATATCAACTCCTTATAGGTCATTTAATGCTGAAATTTTATTTTATTAGGAGATTTGAAATAATAAAAATATATGGCTTATTTTATTCTGCTTTCACAATTCAAATATGATATATATTATTGTGCTTTCACAATTGAATACATGGTAGATAATTCTCATCTTTTCTGCATATAAACACAAGAAATAGTGATATGTGTGTTTTATGTTGTAGTTTGGTTGAAGACAGTTTGATTTCTTGAAGAAATTGTAGGATATTATATGAATTACTATTACCATCACCATGGTGATGGTAATATCAACTGTTTCTTAATAACACATCCATTGTCCAAGCAGCTAGTGTAACTTTCAATTAAAATCTACAAAATCTTTCTATTAAAGAAATTTTTGAGGAAAATAGGTTTCTCAAGTTCAATAAATGTGATTGATTTTTTTCCATTATCAATGGGAAGGGGGTTCCTTCCAAACCTTTTACTTGAAGTAGTATGGAACATCAACATCTTGATTAGGTCATTATTTTCTTTTCTCATTACATATGCTATAAATTTTAGTTGCTATTGAGTATTCAACCAGTTTTTCAAGTGATCACTGAAGTTAAGCAACGTCAAGCTTAGATGAGTGACCACTTGGTTAATACCAGGTGCTGTAAGCTTCAGTGTGTATGTGGCGTAATGGTTAACAGCTCTGTACTGGAAATCAGAGCTTGTTAAAACTTTGTGATTTTTGTTTCTTCTCTACTTTTCATAGAAGAAGCTCTTTAGAAGTCATTCAAGAACAGCAATTTTACTTTTTATTAGTAGTTTTCACTTTAAGCCTGAAACTGTCATAAGATTTTATCATATCACTTGAATTAACAGAGGTCTGGTATTGTCATGCAGTCTCTTTATAACATGCATAGGAATATCAATAAATAAGGATTGTTAGGGTGTTAGGTGAGTGTATTTGAGACTAGCAAGATTAGAATTTTCTTTATCAGTGCTTAAAATAACACTAAACACCAGATAGCCTACTAGGCACTTTTCCTCCCACAACACCAGCAACATTTTGTCTAACCAGGTCCTTTAAACTACTCTGGTGCAACATAAGTATCAAGATTCACTTTCTGTTTAGTCACTTTGATCGGTTTCCTAATAATCTTGGTGATTATAGTGATGAAAAGGGAGAGAGGTTTCATCAGGATCTCAAGTTAATGGAAGAAAGATACAAAGGCAGATGGGATGTTTGTTGAAATTTTTGGGTAGGTTTTAGTACTAGTGAGCCAGTCAAAATGAGCTGACTCATTTTATAGTTCACCAATAGAAGGGTTAACCAATCAGAAAGCTCAAAATATTCAATGTGACGTCTATAAAGGCAGCCATTTTGTTTTTTCTCCTAAATTATCTTCACTGCCAACCTGATATCAAAGACTTAAAGAATTAACAGCCACTACTTTCTCCGAATCTACACTGCCAATATTGAAGAGATTATGGACTTCACTGGATTCCATATTCAGAGACAATGGCAAACATGGTCAACAATGTTGATATGATGGCTGATTTCTGCAGGAGCATCAAAAGAGATCAAGCTTTTCAAAAGCGCCGTAGAGTTTCCAAGAAGAGAAGATTTATACCTTTGGATGGACAAAAATGAATGTATTTTTCATTCCTTTGTATCTTGATGACACATGTTTGCCTTAATTTAATTTTGTGGGAGATTTTTCTGAAAACTTTTTCTGAACTGAAAATGCTGAAAATTCATTCTTTAAGTGATTGGGATACTTTTTCTTTTATGATAAGTTATTCTAACGTGAAAACGTTTAAGGTTGGTTATACTTGGCCCTGGTATATCACTGTTCCTATTTTTAGCAAAATAAAAATTATCTGTACTGATATAAACGTGATGTGATAGGGAAAAATGAATTTGATTTTTAGATTCAGAATAAAATAATAGCCCAGAAACATGTTCCCATTGCCCAACAACATTTGGGTAAAAAAAAAAATGTCAACCAGTGTTATCTTTTTCAGTTTCGAGTAACTTATACTATGACATATATACTGGCCTATCTACTGTCTATAGAACGACAATTGACAGATGAAATAGTTTTTGACGATGTCACTGAAGAATTTACTAACAAAAAAGCAAGAAAAGTTACTTTGTAATTTTCATTTCAGAAATAAAGATGGTCCTAACTTTTTACACTTTTTCCTTATATGTCGTTTTTGCTTTTTAATTTTTACTGGTAAAGTTTAAGTATATTTGGTGAGCATTTAAAACATACTATATTTGAGTATGTGAACGGAATATCATAATGGTACACAAATTAGTCTTATATTTTTAAGAGTGAGTCACTATGCAATACATATCTTTTGTGGGGACCAGTGGGTGGCAAACTCAAGTTATGTCCCTGAAAATATTTCTGTAATTCTTGTTAAGATGAATTAAATTGGAATGAGAATCCGACGGAATTGTAAATATTAGCAAGTTAAATATTTATTTAAATATTAAATAAATATTTAGAATTCTCCAAAATGTCTTGTTTTCCATTTTTTTGGGTAATCAAATTGGGACAACATACTAGCTTATTTTAAGATCTTCTTTGACACTGAAGAAATTTGTTTTATTCCTTTTTTTTTTTTTATTATTAACATTCAAAAAAATTTCAGTCATACCTTTTTAAATGCATCAAATTCCTATTCATATACATTTTCCAAGTTCTTTGCACCTGGGGAAAATTGTTAAGAAAGCCATTTTATAGACCAAAGTTATTCCCCCTGATTTTCATCAGACAACGATTTGAATGTAGGAATGAGAGCAAACTACTAAAGACCTTTAAAAGAAGACCAGATAAAAAGAAATAAATCGGTTTTTCTACAGACCAACTTATGAAAATACAGTTACATGATTCAGAGTACATTTCTCCAACTTCTTCGAGAATAAAAATATTTTGAATGAAAACTGAATACTAGGATTTCCTACAAAAAAACAGGAAATTTGTATATAGAGGTGAACGCTGTGAATTCTTTCTTTGCTTCTAAATAAGAAAAGTTATCTCCCTTTAATCATTTTTTCCTTCCATTTTTGGAGAATTTAGAAAAACTTGGATAAAATATTATATGTTTATTTGTACGCGTATCTACCTTTTCGTTACTATTCCACTATATAGTATTTACCATGCTACAGACTTTACAAATATAAGAAAATACTCATTACAATCAGAAATAATTTGTACTTTTTAGAAAAAGGCTCATCTATACCATCATGACAACTTTACGGCTTAAAGTTGCACCATACATTTAAAGAAGTTTAAATTAAAGAACCACTCACATTTCCAGATATTCATAACACATTTTTAGTGTTTTTTATTTACACTATTTATTTCCATTCGGACTATTATCCTCATCTTCATTGTTTTTATCACAACTATTCGGCCGTTATGGCCTCCGATAAATAACCTATTCTGAACTTCCACATTGCCCGGTCCAGGGTTTGAAATTCATTAAAAAGGGTTCAGTTTAGAATTCCCAAATCGATATACATCTGATGAAGGCCGGAGCGCACAACGACTGAAGAGTTGTGATAATAACAATAAAGATGAGGACAATAGTCCGAATGTAAATAATAGGATCTTTTCTGTTAATTCCCTCAAGAAATTATAAATTAAATCAAATTTTTGTTTGGTTTTTAATAAATCTTTGTCACTCTTTTGAAACAAATTAAAATTTGTTTAGCTTACCTCGCAACAACTCCAACCCTCAGAATTAAAATTTACCAAAAATTAGGGAGTTATTCAAATTTTTCGTAAGTGCGGATGAATTGGGGTACTTATAAGAATTTTTTTACAATTCAAAAAAAATTTTTTTTTAATCTCTTTCTGGCTTGTTTATCGGGATGAGCGAATGTAGTCCTCACACTTAGAAATAGCTCACCCGAATCGACGACATTTGCAGCGATCGCAAAGGTCAACCCAACCGGAGTACAATGGAAGGGGCTCGCTCTAGGAGAATTTGGAGTGAATTTTTTTAAATGAATGTAAACTCTTTTTATTTTGGGGGTGAATTGACAGAAAAGATCCCAATCCTTGACTGAAACTATTTCATTCTCTTTGACAAGATGTTTGTTTTAATTCCAGGATTTCCACGGCTTGTGTATCCTTCTCATCTTTCTCCTCTTGTTTTCTGTTTAATACAATCTCTTACCTGGTCAATCTCCGAAGTAGGGAAAGGAAAGGTAGAAAAAATGCATTGTTTGTAAAAAGTGATACATTGTACACACTAAGTGTACAGTCTACTTTTAAACTTTATAATTTCATTCTTACCCAATAGTAATTACAGTAACGTTAATATTAATTACTAATAGCTCAGATATTAAAATTTCCCTTGAAATATTTGAGAAATCGAAAATACTGGTTACCATAAAGTGAGTTTTCCTTCAGTTCAACGGTAATCGTTTATCACGGATACCAAGATCTGATCTACTCTTGCTGCTTGGGCTATGCTAATTAGATAGTCATTTACATATTTACACAATGAGTAGTAAGATCTTTTCAAAAACTGGTTTTATCGCTAATTTTTCATTGAAATATTTTTTGACGATGATTTTCTGTCCATCTTGTTAAGACAAAAAAAAAATCACCTCAGTATTCAAGGGAGGTAACTTTTGTGTTATAATATCGGCTTTTCTATACAAATAAAAACTTTTTTAAGTAATAATGATAAAGTGGCAATCAGGTAAACGAAATAAAAAATCTCTTAATTCTAGGATGAAAGACTTCTCGAAGGAAGCAGGAATCTTAACTTTTCTTCGGATAAATAACATATTCTCGACAAGCAAAAATTGGGAGATGGAAGAAGTATAACAAATGCAAGGGGAATAACTCGTACAATAAAACGGAGACCCGTTCCTACTGAGGTTTATTGTTTCATAAATTCAGAAAATTAGAAATTACATTTAAAATTTAAACACCAATTCACGTAATGCATAATACATATTTCAGTAGTTCTTATTAAAATTATAAATTAATGAAACTAAAAGAAATAAAATAATTATTAAAAAGAATATTTTTACAAAATCCGAAAAATCTCTCTATTGTCCCCTCCTACACTGATTTTTGACTTTTCAAAAAAGATAAAACAAAAAAAAAAGACTTCGATAAAGCACACACACAAAGAACAACAGTAAATTAAATTTGTTTAATTCAATTTCTGAACTCTTTCATTACAATTACATACTCACGGAATCTCATTCAATTATTCTTTCTCACATTTTTTATTGTTTTTTTTTTGTTTTTTTCGATATTTTTCAAAATTTTTTTCTTCTAAAAATAAACGTTGTATTCTGTTATTCTTGTTGAATCACAAATCTTCGTTTGCCAGGGGACTTCTAACGCCCGTAATAACAGTAAACTTAAACAAGACCTCAGAATAAGGCAATATCCGCCACCATAAGTAAACTTTATTTATTTGTTTATACATGATGTATGTATGAAACTTTTAATAGAAAATATTTGATTTTTGGTCATTAATTGTCCGCGCATTCTTTCTATGCAAGAACCAAATCTTCTATTTTACTATTTATTATTAATAGTAAGTAAACCTGATTTTAGATTCAACAATGTCACAGGAGACAGAGCGAAAAATTCAAGAATTTCAAAACGATTTTTATGATAATTAAAAATTGAAATGAAATATCTTTTATTTTACAAATTAATCTTTCAGTTTATAATTTTGAGAGCACAATAATATAGTTTCTATTTTTGTTGCCATATTTCACAAAAAAAAAACTCAAAAGATTTTGCAAAACAAATATTAGACAATAAATATTTACGCAAAATTTTATCTTTAACTAATACTCGAGTTGAAATTGCAAATTAATCCCCGGAAACTAATTGTAAGGAAAATTTCCCTTCTGGTATGAAATTGCCTGATTAATTCCAAAATAGCAATAAAATTTTGCGGAAGAAAATTGTTTAGGAGTTATCGACAATATAACTTCGGCCTTATTCGCATCTAGCCTGGCTACCATTACCTGCGTTCTTTACATACGTTTGCCTCGAGTAATAATGCCCGGAAGCTTACTGAGTTAACGGCCTTTTTACTGATTTTCTTATCTTCTGACTCGTCTTGATTACTACGCAATTCGCGAAATTTAATTTAAAGTTCGTTCATTACGCAGTAATCAAGTCAAGTGAAGCTTCCGCGCATTATTATTCGAGGCAAACGTATGTAAACAAAGCCAGTCATGGCGGCCGGGCTGTAACCGCGAATGAGGCTGAACTTATATTGTCGATAACTTTTAAAATGTCTTTTCCGCAAACTTTTTATTGCTATTTTCGAAATAAACATGCAGATTTACACCAGAATTGAAATATCCATTACAATTGGTTTTCGGGGCTTATTCGGCAAATTTACCATTGTTTTTCATTTATTTTTATTAGGTACTTCCACTTTTTTTTTTTTTTCAGAAAACAACATAGCGTAATGAAAAAGGCCACAAA
Source organism: Acanthosepion pharaonis (assembly GCA_903632075.3). Classification (NCBI taxonomy): domain Eukaryota; kingdom Metazoa; phylum Mollusca; class Cephalopoda; order Sepiida; family Sepiidae; genus Acanthosepion; species Acanthosepion pharaonis. The sequence goes on along the minus strand of CAHIKZ030000828.1, from coordinate 367,711 downwards.
CTTAATACAAATAAAGTTTTATCGTCAAAATGATTATATTATTGTTAAGAAGAAAGACCAAAGTATTTTTTAATTATTTTTTGAAATTTTTTAATTTTTTCTAAAACGTTCGAAATTTTACTTAAAATCTTGTTTTGTTTACGTCATCGCGGTGGCATGAAAATAATATTGGCTTTTTTGCGCTTTTTCCCGTTTAAAACACATTGATTTGGAAATTCTTGTAAAAATCAAATAATCGCCCGATTTTAATGAAATTTTCAGTACTTATTTACAAATGAATGAAATTATTTCTGAAAATTTTTTTATTCGTTAAAAGTAGGAATCCTTAGAGAATGTAAATCACTTATATTTTTTTATTTTCAAATTTGCGCTATTCTAAGTGAAAATCTGCTCTGAATTGAAAAATAATGATTGCAATAAAACTATGACATTATTTAATCAGAAAAGCTTTTAATTGCTTTTGTAAATAAGTTCTATTAAGGACATTATTGTCTGAAGAAATAAAATTCTTCCGTTGAATAATGAATTTTTTACAAGAATTTTTTCATTTTTTTTTTTATTTTAATTATTTTATCAACTGTCAATCATTAGATTTTTTTAATCGGTATGTTCAACTTTCTGTTGTTTTAGTGTTAAAACAATAAAATACGGTCAAGAAATACACTATTTACATTATTCGGACTATTGTCCTCATCTTTGTCGCCATATTTATTACAACGTTTCGGCCGTTGTACGCTCCGGCCTTCTTCAGGTGGTTGGAATGTCGAATTGAACCCTTTATCTCGCTCACTTGGGTAGACTGTTCTAGTTCCACACTCACAAGGCGTTAGTTAGATCCAGTGACAGGACCCAAAGAGTGTGAGTTCAATACCCGGTTAAGGCAGTGGAGAACTTGGAGAGGGGAATTAACAGGAGATAACTGACAACTGACACCCATTAAACATGGCACGTGGAACTAGAACAGTCTACCCCAGTGAGCGAAATAAAGGGTGCAGTTCGACATTCCAACCACCTGAAGAAGGCCGGAGCGTACAACGGCCGAAACGTTGTAATAAATATAGCAACAAAGATGAGGACAATAGTCCGAATAATTTAAATAGTGTACATAATACCTCATCTCAGAAATATAGACAGATACTGACGGTTAAGAAATGTTTCACAACCGAAGCCATTTTGTCAACCTTACTTATAATCTATATAAATAAATAAATAAAATTTATTGAATTTGTGTAAACGTGTTAAATGTTTTTTATTTAAACATTCCTACTAACTGATTATGATAAAACTTTATGAACAATAGATCTGTCCAAAAGAAAATAAACTAAGTATACTGTTTCAATTTTGTTTGGGGTAGGAGGCGCCAGTCACAATCCTCACCCTGGGCGCTACCAGACCTCTGCACGCCACTGCTGTACTAACAACTGTTTAAAAAAAAAATACTTACGTGACCACAATACTATTTCTCTTTACATAGCCTATCCTCATGTTATAGACAAACGTATGGTTGCAAGAAAGAAATACGACAACAGTAGAAATAGATTTACGTGGTTTATTTCAACAGGAACGTGAGGGTTTGGGACAGCTACCTTGTGGTATAGTTCATAAGCCGGCTTCGGATCTAGGTCGATCTCTCATAGCAGTTCACACATGTTGACGGTCGTTGATGCTCCCCTGCTGTCAGCTGCTGACCATGACAGGTCTCTACCCTGGTCACCTGTGGACTGCCTGTTGAACTTCCGTGTGACCCCTTTTATAGCGTTTTTTTATGGCTTAACAGGCTCGAAAAACGAAGCGAGTATAATTAGGAGGGAAGCATTTTTATTGGACGAAAAATAGAACACTTTAAATATTATTTTATTTTTCGACCGGAACACGTGTGTCGAGAACATTTGTAAACGAAGATAATGGTCATTTTGTGACGGGGTTTTGTCCCGTTCACATCTGGTTCTCGCTCTTGAGTATTTGCTTGTAAATCAGCCGAGATATGTCTTATTTTATTTTATAACACTCACAACATAATATTTCTCTTCAACAAACTGTCAACGCCGCTACATCCCTCCGTGACATTTTCATTCGTCTGGTTTACAAAGTTTTCTCCAATATAAGTTAACTGTTAATGTCAATTTAAAAATTTAAAAAGTAAATTCTTAACACTAACAGTTTTCCTTACTTTCATTACAAACATAAGACGTAGAGGCCAAATTTATGGTTTGCAAAGAAAAAGCAACACTTTTATTTCATTAATATTAAAGATGGAATTTTTAAAAATTAAATGGTTACAAAGTAAATAAAAGAACATCTGTCTATATTTCTGAGATGTGGGTTGTAACTATTTAACACTATCCGGAATGTTTTCCTCATCTTCGTTGTCATATTCACGACGTTTCGGCCGTTGTACGCCCCGGTCTTCTTCAGGTGATATACGATGGAATTTCGAAGCGAACTATTTATTTAGTCTACGGGGACTATCAGCTGAAGAAGGCCGAAGTGTACAATGGCCGAAATGTCATGAATCTGACAATAAAGATGAGGACAACAGTCCGTACAATAGTGTATAAAAAGAAGTAAAAGAAATTCTCTTAAATCAGGAAAATAAGCACAATGGCCGAGATCTGATTGGCAGAAAAAAAAAACTGATATTGTAAAGTATAAAAAAAATATTAAAAAATCTATTAAAAATAATCCTAACATCAAGATAATCAAAAAAGGTAAAGTCGAGAATCGGGGGAGGAGAGGGGGGCATAAAACAAGGGACATAATTCCCTTGCGCAAAAAAAAAAGAAAGTAATTTTGTTAATACACTTTATGGGAGACTAAAAAAATATCCCATGTGGTTCATTTTAAAAATGGCTAGCAATCAACAAAATTATTTTCATCGCTGATGAAGAGCTCGGCCCCTTTTTCTTTTTACAGTCAATGTTCAATCGCCATTGTTTGTTTGGCTGGACTTCCAATTATATCACCACTGATTTTTTTTTTGGGGGGGGGTCAGCACATATCACTCTGAACTAGTCAACTACTGGACGCTTCTAGTAACTGCTAGAATAAAAAAAAATCAACCACTCGGGATATCTCCCGTGTATTAACAAAATTACTTTTAGTTTTGTTTGCGCATGCGAATTATAGCCACGATTTTCTTAAACCATTTCCAACAACTAAGTCTGAAATAACTGCTGTGGAGTGATTTCACAGTGGAGGCTTGTATTTGTACTAAGTCGGTCCTAAAATAGGTTCGACGTACAAAACGTTAGGAACTTGATATAATAGGTATAACGCAGAGTAATCTAGTTGTGGTCGCTGATACATTAGTATTCGACTAACTGTCGTCCGACATCGACTGACTGACTCACCGACTCACTGACCCCTTACTACTCCTACTTATTATAGGTAGGGGTATCTATTAACTATAGAATAGGTGTGTTCCACTATAACAGTAACTGAAGAATATAATTAGTTTTATACATGTTTCATAGCTGTGTCGAATTTTTCCGCCATGAAAATCGGAAATACTTATTTACTGTCCGACAGGGGGCACTTCGACGCGATGTAACGGTTAACAAGCTTGTTTCACTAGATCAACTACGACTGAGTAGTGATTTCGGCCCTCCATACTTGAGGCCTCGTGCCACATCTAAGCTACCCCTAGGAAATTACAATTCATATTCCTCGACAGAAGTTTCACGCAAAAATTCCCTCACTGACCAAATCAAAGATTAAAAAAATAATTATGCACATTAATGGAGCCATGACAGGGCCAGATTTAGAGGAAACAAACCTTAGCCTATTCCACTTGTGAGACCCCCTCCAAATTCCCCATTCTCACGTGTAGAGGAAAATATAAGGAAGTTATAACAGCATATTTAAGAAAAGGCCTATGAAAGTGTCAAAAATATTATAAACTTTGGTTGGTACTAGGTTGGTTGGTTGGTACTTGAGGTACTAGGCTTTGGCCTACAAAGCCTATATTGGTAAATCCAGCACTGAACCAGGATAAGACCAACCATTCACACATTATTCCTACATTTACTTATTTAAACATTTATAATTTAATAATGTAATGATTTATATTTGCAATGCAATTCAGATTTCAATCATTTTTTTAGCGGTCAAGATTGTTTTGCTAAAAAAAAAAGAAACGAAATTAAGTCTGAGTTTACTGTGGATTAATTTGAGTCGATAACATTTGGATATTTCACAATTAAGTGAATAATTGGTCAGTTATTATTAAATGCACGACAGCTACCTTAAGTCTCAAAGTAAAACAACATTTTTTTTATTAAAGACATTGCGTCTTTTTTTGGCGTGTACTGAACGGAAGGCGTAAACGGAGAAATGATCTAAGGGAGGTAACCGCGTTTGTCTCGAGTGTTTCATAGTCTGGATCAAGATAAAAGTGCATTTACGGAAATTTTGCATATTTTCAGACAAATTTGATTTTCTTTAAAAAGATTTTATAAGAGATAAAGATTATTATTATTATTATTATTATTATTATTAAATAAAGATTATCATCATAATTATTATTAAATAAAGATCATTATAATCATTATTAATGTACGTCAATGGGAATTCTTTTCTTGAGGAATTTATGTCAAATTTTTGAAGAATTCTTGCAAAATAAATAATGGCAGTTTTTGGAGTTGTACAGTTCAAGATTTCTATAAACACTTTTTCAGTTTTCTAGTTTTTGTTTTTTTTTTTTTTTTGTTTTGTTTTGTTTTGTTTTTTGTTTTCGTTTTTTAGTTTGTTTTTTTGTTTTTTGGGGTTTTTTTTTGGTTTTTTTCGTTTGTTTTTTTATTTATTATAATTACTCCTTCTTCTTCTTCTTCTTCTTATTATTATTATTATTATTATTAATAATAATAATAATAATAATAATAATAATAATATTGTTATTATTATTATTATTATTTCTGTTGTATCCACATTACTTTCCGGGTCTCAAACAGAGACATAAGGCTAGAAATGGCTTCATAACATTCCCCACTGATCATTTAAAAAAAAAAAACGAAGACACACATTTTACATGAAGCTCTTCGTAACGTGTGAGCTGTACTAGTAGTGAGTACATTTTTTTTTTTTTGTATTTCTTTAAGGCATGGGTTCAGGAATTCTTTCAATGAGTCTCTCGAAACCTTTTTACAATCAATCTGAGTCCTTCAACTTCAACTGGAATTATTCATCACCTCATGTGCCACATTTTTTAACCAGCCTTGTTGTAAGACTGGTTCAGGATATAGAGAGGCCTCGAACGCAACCAAAACAAACTTTCCAGCAAGCATCAAGACGTCGAACTCTCTGCCTTCGAGCAGAGGAACCCTGAGGGGCTTCTGCCGAAGGGCGGAGTCTCGTCTGGGGAGGTTGACAAAGCCGACCCCGTCTATGCGGGGGCTACGGGGAATTTTTACCCGAGCCTACTGTAGTGAAAGAGATAATCAGCTACCTCGAAAAAGAGTTCGTGTTTTGTGTGCGATTTGCCAAAGAAAAATTACCAAAAAGTAGTTAGCAAAAATCTACTTTAAGGACCAGAATCTATGCTAATGTTCTTTCCTCCCCTGAATGACGTGACCAATCAGAAAGCTCTCACTGTGTACAAAAGCTGTTGTTTTTCGCTTATGTGGGAGGTTGGGTTTTCTGAGCTTGGTGGAGTTTTTTGCTGGTGAGAAGTGAAGGTTGGACGTGTGACCCCATTTTGTCGTTTCTACGTTGCCTGTTGGACTGTTACGACGGACTATCGTTTGAACTGCGATTTGGCTACAAGTGTTGCCGTCGAGAGACAGAAGAAATCTATTGCAGACGTTTATTGCTACTATAAGTTGACAGTCTTTTTTTCTTTCTTTCTTTTCTTTACAACTACACCTACGGGCTCGGATCGCTCCTACATAAAAATCAGCCTTGTGCGACATCCTACCTCGTAGAGAGGTCGGGTAAATACCGCTTTCCGTGCAGTGGGACGGTTATCATCACTCAGTTGCGTCTCTGTCTTCGGGTAGAGTGCGACTCGGTTGTGGCCTCCGTCTGCGGGCAGAGTCGCACCTGAGGAAAATATTAATTTGAAGTACCCGTCTTGGCACCCTTTCATTGCACTAGTGAATGGGATCGGTGCTCACCAGCGCAATCGACGGTTGCTGTGACTCGGAGAAGTTTTGTTCTTGACCCATGTGTACGCGGGCGAGTTCCCCACGTTAAGCCAGACGTTGCGTTGAATCCTGTCTCAGTGAAGAGACATGGGTAAATAACTGCTTTCTGCGACCTAGATGACTAGGATCAATGTGCAGAATCTGTTCCAGCAGCAGCTGACAGCCTGCCATTCGCAGCAGCTTCAGCTAGTCAGCCATCGTCATTTCCAGCTTGCCATCGGCCGTCGCTCCAGCCATCTTTGCCAACGATATGCAATAAACTGTTCTTTTCAGGACAACACTCTCTAGCAACCACGAAACCGTCTTTAAGACATCCGAACTCTAGCTACCACGAAGCTGTCCTTTATAGGACATCCGATTTCTAGCGACCACAAAACTGTCCTTTTCAGGACAACGCTCTCTAGCAACCACGAAGCTGTCCTCGGTACATCCGATCTCTAGCGACCATGAAACTGGCCTTTTCAGGACATTCGATCACTAGCGACCACGAAGCTGTCCTTCTTAGGGTATCCACTCTCTAGCGATCACGAAATTGTCCTTTTTAGGACATCCGATCTTTAGCGATCACGAAACTGTCCTTCTTAGGACATCCGATCTCTAGCGACTACGAAACTGTCCTTCTTAGGACATCCGATCTCTAGCGACTACGAAACTGTCCTTCTCGGAACAACACTATTTCTCACCCTCTACATGAGCTTACCTAGTTTACACTAACATCATTTTTAAATGTTTTTTCTTTAAAATTCTTGCCTTCATAAATTACTTCCTTTTTTAATTAAGACTGCATTCTTTAAGCCGAAGTTATGAATCGAGTCATTACATTAAATGACATTGTTTAGTCTATTACATGTTTTATATAAGACCCCTCTTGTGTTTAGATTGTTTGTTCTTTTATTCAATTTCTTGGGAGTTTCCTCAATGTATTCCTTGTGAAGTATAGAATTTATCATTCTCCCATATTGCAAACAAATTATGTAAGATAGGATATGATGTAAAGACCAGATGGATGCTGTTTTTTTTCTTTTCTTTTTGAGGTTTCATTCCTTTTATGTGAGCATTATCAAAATATAACTAAAAGAAAATTTAAGGAAAATTTGTTACCATGTTCAGTGTTCAGGCTGAATTTGTGGTCAATATAAAATTGTATTTAATAAATCGTTACACCTTTAGTAACTGGTAGCTTTCAATAGAGTCAAGTGACTTCAAGTCTTTTAATAAGGCATCATTTTTTTTTTCAGAGTTTTTACTGATTTTTGTAATGTTTAATGTTTATCATATGTCAGGTCATTCTTTACTGGAACTGTGCAAGATAATACTAACTGCTACATGATCAGGTCAACAGCAACTCCCCAGAGGATGCTTCCCTAATCACTAGAATCCGTGGTTATCTTTTAATCGCACGTGTCTCACCCGTAATTGGAGGCCGATCTTGAATCTCGTCGTTCCATTGGAAGTGAAGATTTGTATCTTTGCAGCAGTTCGCTACCGTAGAAATGCAAAGAAAAAAAGTAGAGATTAATTAAGTTAAGTGCATAATTAATTTGGCTTCTTCATCTTCGTATATTTTTTTTCTTTGCTAAAGTCTTTATTGCAATTATTAATTAATTATTAATTTGACGGAACTTCGGATCCATCACTTCCCACCCAATTCCTTCACCAATGTTAACGGCGTTAACAATGGCGTACGAAATAAGCACTTCGATGTAGTGTAAATGGTTAGCAAGTTTGTCTCGCTAGATCAAGTAGTGAGGTCGATCCTCACTGGGTGTTCCATACTTGTGCCACATCTAAGCTACACTTAGTAAACCACTATGAGGCATATTAATCTTTGAATTGTCCACGTTAAAACTATTTTAAATTTGAATGTGTTGTAGCATACCTACGGACGATAATGGGTATGTCCCCATTTACATTAATACAGTAGTAAATACTGTATGTTGGTCTGCAGTCGGAGATTCGTCTCCAGCTGTGCTGGTCAAACTCTCTGCCTCCGGGCAGAGAGGATCCCCAGATGAGGCTATGTCGAAGGGCAGAGTCTTGTCTCGGGAAACAGCTACCCGTCCCCATTTTATACTGGGTCTACGAGGAATTTCCTGGACTACTAATCTTCACTTCAAGTTTGTATTCTTACGTTTAATACACTTATTTTTCTATCTCAATTACTGGCGTTGTTTATTTATTTGTGCAGGATTCCATTCACGGAATTCAGAACATTTATAGATATCTGTCTATATTTCTGAGATGAGGTATTGTAACTACTTACATTCTTTGGAGTGTTGTCCTCATCTTTGTTGTCATATTCACGATGTTTCGGTCATTGTACGCTCCGGCCGTCTTCAGGTGAGTGGAATTTCAGTTAGAACTCTTTATTTCGTCCCCCCAAGACACGGTGGATAAAAGCGTTGGCTGAAGTAATCCAGTGACTTGATCCAAAGAGCTGTGAGTTCAATACCTGGCCGCAGCAGAGGTGAACAAAACCTTGGAGAGTTCAGTTAAAGGGAAATAGCAGAAACTGAGATATCCGATAGAGGCATGGCACGTGGAACTAGAACAATCTACCCCAGTGGTATGAAATAAAAGCTTAGGTTCAAAATTCTAATCACCTGAAGAAGGCCGGAGTGTACTATGGCCGAAACGTAATGAATATGACAAAAAAGATGAGGACAACAGTCCGAACAATATAACAATTTTAGAGATGGTTCTTATATATAAGTTCTTCTCAAAGTTTATTGTGACTCTTTCAAACATACTGATAATGATGGGCCCAAATGTCTTCGTGTACCATAGTTGATTATTTTATTTCCTTTGATTTCTAGTGTGTACACATTTCTTTCTGGGTCCCGCCCAGAGACCTAAGGTTAGAAATGGCATCGTGACATTTTCCACTGACAAAAAAATATATATATATTACATAAAAGCCTTTCGTAAGGTTTGGGCTGAACTCGTGAGAACAATTTTTTTGTATTTCTTTAAGGCATGAGCTTCCAGGAATACCTTCAATTAGTCTACTGGAATCTTTTCCAACTAATCCGAGGGCTCCAACTACAACAGGGATTGTTGATGTTCCTATGTGCCACATTTATGAGATTTCGATTTCAAGGTTTATTATTATTATTATTAATTATTATTATTATTTATGTATGCAATGTTTCCTGCTTTGTATCATGTAGAGCCGGGTCCAAACTATGGTCCTTACGTCCTATAGGAGTATTGTCATTTAATTGATAGCACTTTTCTTAGCATATGGCATGTTCCTCGTAGGGCGATCTTCTGGGCAATTTGTATGTTGATGTTACCTTGGACACTGTTACTGTTAGTAAAATTGTCCATTCCTTTTCTCACGAGGCCCAGAGCTCCGATTACTACTGGTACAGTCTGAATCTTCATTCCCCACAACTTTTTAATCTCGATCTCCAGGTTCTTGTATTTGGACAATTTCTCATTAATTTTCAAGGTGTTTATCTCAGATGATACTGCTATATTGTCACCACCACCAACAACAACAATGCAACAAGAACTATTATTATTATTATTATTTTTTTTTTTTTTTTTTTTTTTTTTGTGGAGGGGGCATCTTCATGTTATGCAGTTTTCATTGCTAGAAGTTTGATATGATAATATCAGATCTCTTCAAATCTTCAGCACTTAGTGCAAGAGAAGATTTTTGTAGTCTGGCAGTTCCTCAAGGTTGGATCTCGAAATTTTTCCAACCTCTTTGAGTCCAATCCAAGTGCAACAACAATTAAGGAAACTATTTTCACTTTCATGTTTCACAACTTTTACACTTCTTGTGAAAGGTCTGGATATTTTCCCCCATCTTGTTATTCTCTTTCAGCCGTACTTTGGAATCATTCAGGATGTCGATAGCCATTATTCGGCACAGTTCCATTGCCTTATTCACTGTATAGTTCAGTCTGGTCTTCTGCTTTGAATTCGATGTTTAAATCTTCAAATATTGTAAGACTCACGTGTTGGGTGGGGCTATAGAGCCTCGTACCGAAAAATGTGAGAAAGGAAGACATTTTAAATATGTAAAAACGGATGAAACATGAAATAAACACTTTATTCAAATTAAATATAAATTAAATTTTTATTTCACTCTTTGATTGGATGCGCTCCTGATATGGATGCCTGGGGCCGTCACACCCTCTACCCCACCTTTTGCATGATACTGGTACTTAGACTGTATGAATTTATAAACAGTAAGAGATTGGCGGCAAGTTTTCGTCCTTTTGCAGTTGAATTGGCGACATGTAACCATAAGTTCTATGATAACAGTTTCTTCTCTCACATTTTTTGAGTGTGAAAATCTTTCGACTAACTTGCTTCTTCGTCAACTTTGACCTTCAAAAAATTAGATGCAATGTAAATCGTTATCTTCTGTCTAAAATCCTGTTAGTCCTTTTATTGTTCTCTCTCCTCAATAGTGTTTCTTTTTTCCATATTCCCTCACACTCGATAATCCTTTTCATCTTAGTGGCTTTATTGCTTTGCTTGGGGTGAAATGATTAAAAAAAAAACTGACAAAGTCGCTATAATACTTCAGTACATTCCTCAGAAGTTTAACTTATTTTTGTAATACATTAGTATTGTAGATGATTATTATTATCATTATTGGCTCCAAGAATAATTTTCAGAAATAATTCTTAGAATATAAAATGCCAGTTTAAATAGAACAAAAATGGTTTTAATTTTTTCTTTACTCCCATGAAATATTTATATAAAACCACCTTACTTTTTGCCTATTTTCTTGTGGCGAACTTCACCATATTAATTTAACTTTAGATTTGGAAACAAAGCTCACGCAAAAAAGGATAATCAAAAGACATTGTTACACATAAAATATGTATTTAACAAGATGTACAATATCAAACAATGATGTGAAAGAAAGCATGCATTTAAGTAAGAAAAGGTTGAAATAAACAAGAGTTGTCTCTCTTATCTGTTATTTTAGTATTCCAAAGTTCACTGGAAGAATATTCATGAGAGTCTCCTGTAATGATTGTTCTTGAAAGATATTGTTGTGTAAAAAGAGTTTATATGAGTGTGTACAAGGTATGTTCAGCATGTGAGTGGTGTGTGTGAGTGAGAAAGTTGGCGCATGGTTTCAACTGTCGTGGATTCGTTTGGCAGTTGAAATCTCACTAGTTGGGATTAGAAAAATCTTGGCTTAAATAAGCGATATAGGCGCGGGAAAAATTATTCTTCATGTGCAAAAGATCTGATTGGTTGGCATCGACCAATCAGCGAGCGAGCTTTGGGGAGACTTAAGAAAGCTTCTGTGATCCGTTTCTCCCAAAAATGCACAAAATTGACTACATAAAAATGGAGCGATTACAAAATTGTCGCATTACTGCGATTTGTAAATTGGCTGTAGTAATGTAGTAGTAATTTATTAACCAATGAATGCTTGGCGTTGTATGTGATTTGTATTTTTGTATGTATGTATGTTCGCGCGTAATAGATCCTCACAGACTAATAAACAAGTCACAGTAGAAATGATAACGAATGGAGATTATTTGTCAGTTTAAATTATTACCAAAATTTCTCTGTGAATTGCAATATTTTGTGGAAAGGTGGTCATGTGGTGGCTACAGAAATATTTTTCTTTTTTGTATTTTTTATTAACATATCGGAGATTAGGGAGATGTGATTAAATATACTTTAATGTTTACAAAAATGTATTCAGTATTATTATTGCTAAGGTAATAAGCATTATAACATAGCACAAATAGTTATATTGTGGGAAAAGGAATTTTCAACAATATACACATTTTTTATCTATGGTTATTATTATGGATAATATTATGCATTAATTTTTTTTAATTAATAACTATTTTTGTTCAGTTGTTGACATTAATAGCTATCTGCTGATGTGTTAAAAATTTGGAATGATGCAATAATAAAAATTTAAATTTCGTGATAGATGTTGCGATCTGTCTTCTGTTTTAAGAAATTTTAAAACTTACATAGTTACTTCCCTTGCATCATGTCTATGAAATGATTTTTATTCAGTTTTGATAACAAGGGTTTTTTTGTAGGGAGGGGATCGTTTTTTGTAGTTTTTTTTTTGTTTTTGTTTTTCGGGGTTTTTTGTTTTTATTTTTTGTTAATTAAGGTCATGTTAGGAAGCAAATTGTGCAGAGAGTAAGATAAACGGTGAACACTAGATTTGAACATCTTAAAAAAGTAGTTATCAGGGAAACCTCCCCCTTTTAAGAGTTGGTTCCACAGAGCAAGGGTTCGCAGGAAGAAGCTGTTCGAGTGGAACTTACTTTTCACTGATGGAAAGTGGAGAGTTTGCTTCTAAGTGGCATTGCAGGTTCTAGATGAATATTAGTATTAGACTAGCTCACTAGACAAATTTAATTTTGAGAAAATTCGAAACTTTCACAATTACCTCCCCTGCATCACATTTCAGTTTTCCGTGACAACAATATTGGCAGAGGTATATTTGTGTGCTTTCTATTTTAGTTTTGCTTTCAAAAATAAATAAATTGAAAAGTAACCAGATTTTGTGGGGGAAAACAACAAAAAAATTGTTATTTAAAAATGAAGTAATCTTTTAGTA
>CAHIKZ030000828.1:332500-350000 GCA_903632075.3 Acanthosepion pharaonis | reverse complement strand
TCTTGTTAATAAAATCACCATTATCATTTTTCTTCTTTTCACCATAATTACATTTATCTTCTTTTTCTTTTCTTTTTCATTTTTTTCATTTAAAATATCATCAACAATAATTTTTTCTTTATCTACTTTTTGTTGTAGGTGTCCTTCTTCTTCATCAAGAAAATTTCCTTTCATCTGCTTTTTTCCTTCATTTTTTTTCTTCTTCATCATCAAAAGCATTTTCTTTATACGCTGTTTGTTTTTTCTTCTTCCTCGTCATCAGCATCATCAAAAGAATTTTCTTTATCTCCCTTTCTTCTTCGTCAAGAACATTGCCTTTCTTCTTCATTATTATCAAGAGCAATTTCTTTATTTTCCTTTCTTCTTCTTCTTTTTCTTCTTCTTCTTCAAGAACATTTCCTTTCTTCTCCATTATTATCAAGAGCAATTTCTTTATTTTCCTTTCTTCTTCTTCTTTTTCTTCTTCTTCTTTTTCTTCTTCTTCTTCAAGAACATTTCCTTTCTTCTCCATTATTATCAAGAGCAATTTCTTTATTTTCCTTTCTTCTTCTTCTTTTTCTTCTTCTTCTTCAAGAACATTTCCTTTCTTCTCCATTATTATCAAGAGCATTTTCTTTATTTTCCTTTTTTCTTCTTTTTCTTCTTCTTCTTCAAGAACATTTCCTTTCTTCTCCATTATTATCAAGAGCATTTTCTTTATTTTCCTTTTTTCTTCTTCTTCTTCAAGAACATTTCCTTTCTTCTCCATTATTATCAAGAGCATTTTTTTTATTCACTCTTTCTTTTTTTCTATTTCTTCTTCATCACAATCAATGGTGAAAAAAGGCTTTGGGTGGGTATTGCCTGAGGGTCTTTACAAAGGTCATCCTTTTTTAATCATTGTGGACTGGCATTACAGACTCACAAAGAACTGTACCAAATAAGAGAAACCATATCACCTGAAGACTACCAACAGCAGCAACAACTAAAATGGATAGTACATGTAACTAGTAGAGAAAATAATGGCATAATTAAAATGTTAACATTCTACACCATTTCAAATAAATGGTTAGGAAGGAAAGAGTAATAACAGCTATTGGATTTGAGAAACCTATTTTCCTGAAAAATTGTTTTAATAGAAAGATTTTATAAATTTCAACTGACAAAAGTACTAGCTGCTTGGTCAATGAATGCCAAATGTTTCCTTAATAAGAAACGGCTAATATTAAAATATTAAAAAAATAGAGAAATACTATCATAACAATATAATAAGAACAGCTACTGGACTTGAAAAACTTGTTTTCCTGAAAAATTGTTTTAAGAGAAAGATTTTATAAATTTCAACTGACAATAGGATTGGTCAATGAATGCCAAATATTTCCTTAATAAGAAACGGCTAATATTAAAATATTAAAAAAATAGAGAAATACTATCATAACAATATAATAAGAACAGCTACTGGACTTGAAAAACTTGTTTTCCTGAAAAATTGTTTTAAGAGAAAGATTTTATAAATTTCAACTGACAATAGGATTGGTCAATGAATGCCAAATATTTCCTTAATAAGAAACGGCTAATATTAAAATATTAAACAAGATATAGAAATACTTTTATAATGATATAATGAGAATAATGACATAATCAAGATGTAGACATTCCACACTACTTCAAATAAAAGGTTAGGAAGGAAACCCCCATCAATACTGGAAAGAGCAATAACAGCTACTGGAATTGAAAAAAACCTGTTTTCCTAAAAGATTACTTTAAGAGAAAGATTTCATAAATTTCAACTGAAAACTATACTAGCTGCTCAGTCAATGAATGACAAATTTTTCCTTGTAGAAAAATGGCTACTTTTACCATTAGTAATGTTTTGATTTTGGCTTCTGTGTGCATCTTGAATTCTATTTGCTTGATAAAATAATCATATTATCAATTCCTATTTAAATCTCAAGCAATAAACTTTGTTGCTAGAAAATATTTTTTATTTTAAACCCATCGTCTAAATATGCACAATTATCAAGTAGAATGATATATGACTTTTCCACCATTCAGTCATCAGTGAAGCAAAAATGTTCGATTTTATTTTTCATTAAATAAAGAAATAAGTATCACTGGAAAGATATATTTTCTGTTGATTCTCAATTTATTTTAAGACTAGAATACAAATTTTGTGTTGATTATGAATCAATTTCAGATGCTATCAATCAATAAATTTGTTTTAAATTCATTTTTCTTTCTTTTTTTTGCCTTTCTTTTTTGAGATGGTACATCATTTGATGTTTTAAAACTTTTGTTTTTATTTGTAACTAGCTTTTATTTCATTCTTTTTTTTACTATTTGATTATTTATTCCTTTCTTTACAGTCTTGCCTTAGGTCTTTCAGTTTCTTTCTCTTTTATTCAATTTCTGTTCCTTCTCTTCATTTTTTTTCCTTTTATTGCCTATCTTTTAACAGACATTTTCTTCATCATACTTTTATTCCCATTTTTCTGTCTTCATCCATTTCTTCTCTTTTTTTCTATGATCTTTTTTTTTCTTTCATTTATTCTTACTTGCTTTCATCTTTTCATTTATTTACTCCTTTCTTTAGATTACATTGTTTTCAGTTTCTTTCACTTTCATTCCATTTCTCTACCTTCCTTCCTTCATCTCTCTTTCTTTTTTTTTTTTTTTGACATTGTTCTTGTCTTTCTTTTATCCCCATTTTTCTCTCTTCATCCATTTTTACTCTTATTTCTAGTATCTTTCATTCCTTTCATTTACTTTTACTCTCTTTTATTCCTTCAATGTTGATCCTATTTTCTGGTTCTTCTTCATATTTTTTTTCTTTATTTTTCTTGGAGTTTTTTTTCTTTCTAGTTTTCCTTCTTCCACCCTGCCAATTTCCTTTCATTTTTTTTTATTTTTATTTTGTACTTCTTCCAATTCTCTTTTTGTTTTTCTTATTTATTTGTGACTGGCATTTCTTTCTTTCATTCTGTCTTTCTTCTATTTTCTTTTTCATTTATTTATTCCTTTCATTATATTCTTTCATTGGGTCTCTCAATTTCTCACTTTCATTCAATTTCTGTTCTTCCCTTTCTCTGTTTTCCTTTTAACTTTTCACCTGTCTTCCTTTTATTTCCATTTTTTCCCTTGATCATTCTTCTCTTTTTTCTATTAATTTTCATTCCTTTCACTGAATCTCTTTCTTTTTTCATTTCTTTCTTTCTTACTTTGCATTTTTGCATCATGGCTTTCAGTTTCTTTTACTTTCATTCCATTACTGTTCATTTATTTTCTGTCTTCATCTTTTTTTTTTCTCATTTTTCATTCCTTTCATTTATTCTTACTCTGTTTCATTTATTTTCTTTTTTCAGTGTTTTCTTCTTTTTATAATTTTCTTCTTTTACATTCTCAATTTCCTTTCTCTTTGTTTTTTTTATTTTGTACTTCTTCCATTTTTCATTTTGTTTTTCTTTATTTGTCACCAGATTTTCTTTCATTCTTTCTTTTTCTGTTTAATTTATTTATTCCTTTTCTTTAGATACATACATCGGGTCATTCAGTTTCTTTCTCTTTCATTCTCTCTCTCTCTCTTTCTTTCTTTCTTTTTTTTTTGACTTTGCACTCATCTTTATATTTTTCTAGTATCTTTCTTTCCTTTCATTTACTTTTACTCTCTTTTATTCCTTCAATGTTGATCCTATTTTCTGGTTCTTCTTCATATTTCTTTTACTTTTTTTTTCAGTGTTTTCTTCTTTCTATCTTATCCTTTCTTTTAAATGCTTTCTCTTTGTCTTTCACTCATTTTACTCATTGTTCTTCTTCCACTTTTTTCTTTACTTCTTCTTTCTCCTCCACATCCACTTTTTCAATTTACTCAATTATCCTTCTCATTTTCTTCATTCAAAATGGCCACAGAGTGCATCCAAGAGCCTAGATGCATTTGTCCTAATTATCTTTTCCCACTATGCAATATTTCTTCCTGATTTGCAAATGGAATGCCTGACCACTGGTCATAAGATACGCTTGACTGTAATTCTCACATCAGGTCTATACATCCAAATACTATGAAAATCTCAAAATGAAAGTTTCACTGGGGAAAGAAAATAAGATATATCTCTACTCTTTTCTCCACTTACACATATAGAAATCTAAAAATAAATTTGATAAAAATTTTTCAAAAATTGCGCGTAACAAAAACACAAATTTCAAGCATGAAAGTTATAAAAGAAAAGCTTTAGTAAGAAAAAAAATGATATTTCTACAGACCAAACCTTACACATTTCTTATACATTTTTAACAGATGAATGTCAGGGAGTCTTTCAGTCTGGTAGGTTTGGTAAAAACAAGGAACCTACTTGGTCATTTTTTAAAATAATTGTTGGACTTTGTCCATTTCATAATGTGTGACGTCATTTGTTTACATTTGATATGCCATGAGCAGATATGAATGTACATGAGAGATCCATAGAAGATTGAAGTTCAAATACAGTATTTCGACCTTGCTAACCGAATACTCCTTTGTGGCCAAATCAGTTAAAGGCACGTCAAGCTAAACGACGGTTCCGTATAATATTCAGGTTTGAATCCTGTCAGAGGACAAATATTTTCTATGAAAATTTCTCGGACATTTAGTCCGGTAAATGTTGTTTCATACTGTTTATTATAAACAGAGCATTTACTTAAATATTTGTATCTATAAAAAGAATGTATAAACAAAAATGTCTTAAAATATATATATATATACATATATATATTCACTTACATGCAAACACTCTTGAGAAAGTTATGAATTCATATCTTCAAACCCCCCCCAGCTATGTGTTAAATAGTAGGATAGTTGTGGTTGGAAACCAGTTTCAAAGAAAGACAACTCTGAATTAAAAGCTCAGCCACCTGAAGCCATACAGAGGACAATAGACATTGGGTGTAGATACTATGTCTGTAAACTAAAAATATAGGAGATTTCAACAATTAAGTTCAAATTGGTGGCTGAGCTCAAAAACAACCAACAATCATGTTGTTAACTGGGACAAGAAATGGCTTGTTAATTGTACCACCTCTGAAACAAAACTGCACTCTTTTAATTGCCATATAGAACCTTTTATGCCTTCCATCAGCATGGCTGATGTTAACCTCTGTGTTGTGGAGTGATTTCACAGTGGAGGCTTATATTTGTACTAAGTCGGTCCTAAATTAGGTTCGACGTGCAAAACGTTAGGAACTTGATATAATAGGTATAACGCAGAGTAATCTAGTTGTGGTTGCTGATACTTTAGTATTCAACTAACTGTCGTACGTCTTTGACTGACTGACCAACCAACTGAGCGACTCCTGTTACTCTTACTACTCCTACTTATTATAGGTGGGAGAGTCTATTAACTATAGAATAGGTGTGTTCCACTATAACACTCTGGGAGAGAGATTCCTTGTGATGTTTCAGGCTAACATTTTCCACTGGCATATAGTGAAAAGATTATATTGAATCATTTGCTAGGTCTGCTGCTGGGAAAGTTGGTTCTCTGTGTTGTGCTAAACAATTTTTCTCACCTGAAGATAACTTACACATTTATAAATCTACCATTGGTTCCACATCTGGTCTGGTACTACTGCTATGTATTTAGAGATTCTTGATTGAATACAAAGAAGATTCTGCAATGTTATTGGTCCTGACCTGTCATCTTGGCTTCAGTCACTTTCCCACCACCGTAACATAACATCCCTGTGTTTTTCTGCTACAATCTTAACTTCTTCAAGTCTAGGTTCAAACATTATCTATCCTACATCTCCTCATAATTTATTTACTCCTTGTACATTCATATCACACACCATTTAGTATCCCTCTATCTTGAGTGGCTCTTACACCTTGAATTGGATGAATATTAATATATATTTATGCATGTATATATGTAATGTAAGGACTGACACACACATATATATATATATATATATATATATATATATATATATATATATATAATTTTATTTTAGATATTATAACAAAAACATGTTGAAATCGCTAGACAATAGCTTTTGTGTTTTAGTACTACGTTGTACCTCTTCAAGCAGAGAATAGTAACTCTAAAATAAAATAATAATAATATATTGCTTTACTTTGTATTGAGCACTTTTTTAAAAAATAAAAGCTATGAACAGCAGAATTTTACTTCATCTGTTCTTTCTCTCATTGGTACTTTGGAAATAAATGTCATCCCTGGTACTTTGGAAATAAATTTCATCTCTGGTACTTTGGAAATACATGTCATTCCAGGTATTTTGGAAATAAATGTTGTCTCAGGTACTTTGGAAATAAATGTCATCTCTGATACTTTGGAAATAAATGTCATCCCAGGTACTTTGGAAATAAATGTCATCCCAGGTACTTCGGAAATAAATGTTGTCCCAGGTACTTTGGAAATAATTCTTGTTCCTGGTACTTTGGAAATAAATAATAAGTAAATTCTCTTATTTATATACCAAAATATGAATCTTCACTGTGAAATTTGCACATGGCCATGAATAAGAATATATATGTGCATATATATATATATATATATATATATATATATATATATACACACACACACACACACACACACACATATATATATATATATTTATATATATATATATATATATATATATATATTTATGAGAGTAATTTTTTTTTTTCATTTAACATGATATTATAACTTGTAGAAGACTTATAGTATGATCCAGAGGAAATGTTGCATGGAAAAAATATCTGAAGATGAAGTTTAAAAGCACATCAGTGATGTTTTTCATAAAACTAGTGGTGAGGTGTAAAGAATACAGGAAACAAAGACAAAAATAGAGGAAAAGTAAAAGAAATCAAGAGAAAGAACAGGATATTAAGGAAAGAAGGAAAAAAAAGAAAAATTGTAGAAAATAGAAAAAGACACAAAAATCAAAATCTTTGAAAATTATTTCTTATATTTACCACGTGTAACAGCAAAATTGTTCAAATCGTGTAACAGCAAAATTGTCTAATTGTTAGATTAAACTCTGAACTGTTGTATCTTAGAAATGATTAAAGATATCTTACTGGAATTCTTCGAGGTTTTTATAATACTATTGGACTGTACTTTGAACAATAAGAATCTATAGTTACTCTCCAAGCTTAACAGAAGAATTGTGATGAAATCAACCATAAGCAAAAATGAATTAATTAATCGTAGCTAAGGATCGGAAGCTCATGAAATATTGAAATAAAGTTCAAGCATATATATATTATTCCAGGATCATTTTCCAACTTATTCAAGATGATATTCGCCCTCTCTAACCTTCTAACTTTCTATCCTGGAGTAACTAAGTGCCTCACAAGTTTCACACATGATTTCATTTTCAATTCTTTATTCACCGCTCTTTGGACTGTCATAGCTGAAACTCTCTCTCACGTGCCAAACTTCTTACTGATTGAGTTGGATCTTTTCTAATTGATCTCTTTAGTTGAATTGATAATCCCTCTTCCTGTTGCAACATCCAGATCCAGTTTTCATCTCTACTGTTCCCTCTTTTTTTATTTTTTCACTTATTCATCATCTTGATGGTTCTTGAATGGCCTTTGAAGATGGAAGGGAAAGTATGAATGTTGGCACCATTACTGAAAGCCTGAATGATTTTTTCCTCTCACCAGAAGACAGTGGGGCTGACACAAAATGATTTTAACTCTCTTCAATATGTTCATTTATTTAGCATCAACAATTTATATGTATATTTCTTATGATCCACCCATATTTGAATTGCATTTATCTATTTGTATTTTTTTTGGACACAAGGGGTTACAGAAGGGGTTACAGAAAATTTGGAGCAAGATCAGATAGGAGTGATAGAAGAAAGGATGAGGAGAAGGATAGTGGATAGATCAAGGCGACTGGAGATGTCGATTGACATTACATTTGAATAGCTGGAGATTATAGCTCTCAGGGAAATTGGAATAGGGAAGGGAGTTCCACAGGCGAGAGGTGTGAGACATGAAGCTATTAGAGTAGAAGAGATGGCTACATTTAGAAGTTTCGACAGTGAAAGGGTGAGAGCAGGATGCCAGCCTTGTAGGGCGCTTGAATTCATGAAGTCTGGGAACCAGCGAAAGCAGCTCATCGGAGCAATTGCCATGAAAGTATTTGTAAAACAGACAGAGAGAGGCGATGGCACATCTGTGAGAAAGTGACTGTAGACGAGATGCCAGATCAGGGCCAATTATATTGCATATCCGCCTCTGGAGCCTATCAAGAACCCCGAGGCAAACAGAAGGGGCTCCAGACCATATATGGCAGCAATACTCCATGCAAGGGCGAATTGTTGATTTGTAGATCTGGAGGATCGATTCCGGGGAGAAAAATTTGTATTAATATACAATTATTACTTAAAAAAAAATAGCCCATTCTTAAATTTCGATGACGAAACAGTCAACTCACTGAAAATCCTTAGACTTCAAATGAACACAGCACATCAGCTTCCTACCACAGAAAGAATTTACTGGTACTCGACAGTGTCATTGAGTCAGGAGATTCACCTTGACTTCCGATGCAACTGAATTATTTAATAATCATAACAGCTTTCACTGACTATGAAGACGAACACACTGCAAGCCTTTGCAGCTAAGTTTTGCCATGAGCTCTCTTTGTGAGGGAGAATTGATATCATTCAATCCGCAAGAAGTTTGACGAACAAGATGCATAAACACTATTTACATTATTCAGGCTACTGTCATCTTTGTTGCCATATTTATCACAACGTTCCAGCTGATGTACACTCCGGCCTTCTTCAGGTGGTTGGAATGTCGAACTGAACCCTTTATTTCACTCACTGGAGTAGACTGTTCTAGTACCACATACCATGTCTAATGGACGTCAGTTATCAGTTATCTTCTGTTAATTCACTTCTCCAAGTTCTCCACTGCCTTAACTAGGTATTGAACTCACAACTCTGGGTCCTGTCACTGGATCTAACTAATGCCCTTATCCACTGTGCCATGTGTCCTTACACCTGAAGAAGAACAGAGTGTACATCGGCTGAAACGTTGTGATAAATCTGGCAACAAAGATGAGGACAATAGTCTGAATAATGTAAATAGTATACATAATACCTCATCTCAGAAATATAGACAGATACTGAAGATGCATAAACTCAATAAGAACAGACTATATATATATATATACATATATATTAAAAAATAAAATATAACATGAGCTTTACCTCGATGAAATACTAGCAAGGATTTATGAGTGCTGTGCAACATGTAGAGTTGTTTATATTCTGCACTTTGCACTCAGTTGTGTATTTTTTTTCTTTCTTTCTTTTTTGTTGCAACCCATTTTATTTATCTTGTGATCCATTGAAGAGTTAGGAACCACAGTTTGAAAAACCCTACACTATTCCAATACACCTTCAGATTTTGCTCTTGCATTTTCCGTCCTCTGTTTAACCTCTTCCCAGAGATTTAAATCTTTGTACTTCTTTAATTTTGGTGTCTCCAATTTGTAGTTTCCATCTTGGGCTGTTCCTATTGTTGACCACTGTACATTCTGTCTTGTTAGTGTTTTCTTCTCGCTTTCCTTTACTACCATCTGTAGGAGTACCTGCAGTTTTCTTTTCATATTTGCTATCAACACTGGGTCATATGCATATCTTATATTGTTAAGATTGTTGCTGTCAATAACAAATCCAGAATTGCCACACTCTATAGGTTGAATAAGTCTGGTGAGAAGGCGCATCCTTGTCTTATACACATTTCTACTTTTGTTTATTGACTGGACTCTTATCTCGATGCAGGCTGTTTGCTTCCAGTATAGGATCTGGATAATTCTGATATCCTTCCCTAATAAATCAAGCTTACCTAAGAGTTCAAATAGTTCTTTGTCTTGTATTTTAACAAACACATTTTCATGAGCAATAAAACATATTTATACTTCCTTTTGCCTTTGTATTACTCTTTCAAATATAATTCTGAATATAAACATTGCATATCTAATGAAACCGCACTTGTTTTTGTCCTGTTTCCAGTTTAATTCGACTATGCATATCTATTCATCAGAATTTGGATAAGTTTTGTCATGTGGCTTATTAGGCTGATTGTATGATGGAGTTTGCACCTGGCTTCTTGGTCAGCATTATGGAAATGAATCTTTTTTTTTCAATCAAAATCACCCCAGTCAAAGCAATAAAGTCACTACAATACAAGGGGTTACCGGGTGTGAAACATTTAGAAAACAGAAGCATTATTGAGGAACGAGAACAATAGAAGAGTAATCGGGAAGACAGTAGATAATGACTGACATTGCATTTAAATTTTTGAAGATCAAATTTGACTGAAAAACAAGAAGCTGGAAGTTCCAAAAGTGAGAAGTGTAAGAGAAGAAACTGTTAGCAATAAACTAAAGGTTTACATCTAGCCATTTTGACTATAAATTGATGAGATCTTGCCACCAATCTAGTACTGTTTAACTCATCTGAACAATTACTATGAAAATATTTATAGGGAAGGCACCGGGAAACTATTTTATGGATTTGGGAAAATGACTGAAACTGGGGTGCCAGGTCAGAACCAATAATATTGCAGATTCATCTTTGGAATTTATTTAGTTATATAGATCTTCCAGTATAATGTAGGGGAAAATTTTAGAAGTAGGCTAGATGTGAAAGAGAGAAAGGCAAATCATGCAAGATTGGATAACAACCAATGAATAAGATTAAACTATTCTTTGGTGTATAAATCAGAAGACAACTTTGCAAAGAGAGAACAAGACAGAAATGAATTATTACATGAAACAAATATAAGTGAAACAATGAAAATAAATGAAACAAGAAAAATATTAAACAATAAATAATAAATAAACAATAATAAATAAATAAAATAAATCTACGTACCCTTCATAATAATTCTTATTACAATTCTTTATTTCCATTTTTTTTTGTTTTTCTTGTTCTCTGTACTGTTTGTTTTTGAATTCTTTTAAAAGAATTAAAAGAGAAGAAAATGGGAATGAAAAGTGATTGATTGCTTAATTTTTTATGGTTCATCAACCCCTTGCAGCTCATTAAAAGCCAGAAAAAATTTTTAAATTGCGAGAATATTTTTAGCAGGGTGGGAGGTAATAAAGGCTTAGTAATACAAGTCTTACTAATTAATCCATAGCTGGGGGAGGAGGGGTGGGTTTATACTTTTTCCAAAGGTATTTGCACATAAGTCAATATAACGAACTTGACAGGAATTGAAAATCTGCTCTCCCATTTTGAGACATTATCCATTACACCACTCGCACATCCAAGCTTACATTGCCTGGTATTCCCAAGTGGTTACCCATCTAGGTACTGACTAGGTTCAACATTGCTTAACTTCAGTGATCATACAGGAACCAGTGTTTTCTATGTGAAGAATGAGAAATAATGAAATAAGGATGTGGATAGAAAAAAATTACAAAAGATAAGAAGAATAAAAAGTGATGAAAAAGAAGAGGATATTGGAAAAGGTGTTTTAGAAAAACAAAGATGGTGGAAGGAGATGCAAAGGAGAAAATAAAAATGAGAGGAAAAGGAAAATAAGGGAGAGGAAAGGAACAAAAAATGTGAGAGGGAAGAATGAGAGCATAAGAAAGAATAAGTGAAAAGATCAATAGAAGTAGATTCAGGAATCAGTGAAAATAAGAGGAAGAAAATAGAAAAGAATAGAGAAAGAAAGAAAGAAAAAAATACAATGGAGGGGTTTAAGAAAAATAAGCAAAAGGACAAAAGAATACAAGGAAGATGAAGACACAGATTTATATAAAGAAATAGAAAAGAATACCCCCCCCCCAAAAAAAAGAAAACGTTTGAAAGGAAAATCTAGAATGAAGAAGAATGCAGAAAAAAAATAAAATAAACTGGAAGAAAAAGAATTGAAAGACAAACGGTATAGAGAACAAGAAAAACAAAAAAAAAAGGGAAATAAAGAATTGTAATAAGAATTATTATGAAGGGTACGTAGAGAATAATAGGAATGGTAACCGGGGTCGTCAAAGAAGACTGTTCACAGCCAAATGTAGGAATTTGTCTTGGAGGAAGCAGTCCTTTTTATTCTTCTGATGCAGGCAGTTGAACAAAGATGAGAAAAGCATTTGCTTAACAAGAAAGGCGAGTGGCACATTGCAAAAACTAATTTCATCTTATGTATCCACATGTCCTGAAAGAATGTACCTTTTTTTTTTTTTTGACACCATGCCGTGTGTGTTTGGATCTTTTTCCATCGTGTTCAAAAGAAATTTTTTTTCTTCATCGGTCACCCTGTCTTTTCTTACATTGTCTCTTGAACTATAATAATTTATTATTGTTACTTTTATCATTGCCAATTTTACAGCCGATCGGCTATTATTATTGCCAGTGCTGTTATTATTACACTAACTATAAAACTTACAATATGCACACACACACACACACAGAGACACACACACCTACACCCATCCACACACACAGACACACATGCACAACAAAAGACAAGTACTCACACACAGAAGCATGCAGTCTTGCACACACAAAGACAAACACAAAGGCAGGTATATACATACACAGACACACAGACACGAAGAGAGATACTCACACAAAGTCATGTAGTTTCCCATACTCACAAAGAGGCAGACACACACACATAAACACAGAGAGACATGCAATCACACACACATATATAGAGGCCAGTACACACATATATACAGATAAACATGCACACACAAAGGCAGGCATTCACACAGAAGCAGGTAGTTTCACATGCACACACAGAAGCAGGCACATATGCATAAATACAGAGGCATATGCATTGACACACACATATATACAGATAGACATACGCACACACAGAGGCACTCACATGAAAGCTTGTAGTTTCACATATGCACACAAAGGCAGGCACACACAATAAACACAAAGGAATTGCATTTACAAACACATACATACACATGCAGAGACTGGTAGACATACATAAACAAAAAGGCATGAACTCAAATCCATGCACCAACATAAAGGCATATACTCATACACAGAGACATACAGTCACACACATACACACAGGTACATATTTAGTCACATACACATGGATACAAAAAGTTGGTGTGTGTATGCACACACACACACACACACACACACACACACACAAAGGCAGGTATATGCACATACACACAGACAAACATATACATACATACAAAGACAGACACTCACACAGAGTCATGTAGTTTCACATACACACACAGAGGCAGACACACACACATAAACAAAGCGCGGCATGAAATCACACAAACACATACAGAAGGCAGTACACACACATATACAGATAAACACACACACACACACACATACACACAAGCAGGTAGTTTCACATAATGCATAATTCTCTGTTTTTATGCTTATGTCCATGTTTTATAGACATGCGCACACAAACACACATACACACTGAGGCAGGCACACATGCATGAAAACAGAGGTAGGCATGCATTGGCACACACATAGACACTGACATACACCACACACGTACATATTCAGTCACACACATGGGCACAAATCAGGTATGCACACAGACACACACATGCATACTTACAGAGGTATGCCACATGAATACAAATACAGACACAGTGGCCACCACAGACACATATACATACACAGGCATTTACAACCAAATATATATAGGCATGCATGCCACCTACACAAACACAGAAGTAAAGTCCATAGCCGCTCACATAGTTATTACTTGACTTTGGATTTGAAATTTTTATTGTATGATATTAAATCTATTTGAATTAAATTAAGTGCATTATCAAGGAAGAAAACTATGTTGAAAAATGAATATTTATTGTGTAAAATAAACAGTCATATTTCAACATATATAGATATATAAATATATATACTCCTGGAAATATGTATATAAATATGGACCACTAATATCACATATATATATATATATGTATATGCATATGTATGTATATATTTATATTCACGCATACATATATATGTATGTATGCATATATATATATATATATATATATGTATATATGTATATATATATATGTATATATGTATATATATATGTATATATGTATATGTATATGTATGTATGTAGGCATATATATATATATGTATATATATATATATATATATATATATACATGCTTATATATATATATATGTATGCATATATATATATATATACATGCTTATATATATATGCATATATGTATGCATATCTGTACATACATATATATATATATATATATATACTCAGTATAGTTGCAGTATAAACCACAGGTGGGCTGTGTGGGTGTTGAACAAACACAAATGTACCCAAGCAGGTATCTGCAAGGGATGCTCGATACCAGCAATTATTATATATATGTATATGTCTATGTACATGTACATGTAAGTATATACGTATGTATGTGTGTATATGTGTGTGTGTGTCTCTCTCTGTGTGTGGAGGTATATATATGTATATATATATACATATATGCATGCGCGTATACATGTGTGTATGTATATGTGTGTATATATATGATCTATATATATATATGTGTGTGCATATATATATATGTATATATGTGTGTGTATATGTCTATATATATGTGTGTGTGTATGTGTATATATATGTGTATGCATGTGTTTGTGTGTATCTATATACATGTATATATATATATGTGTGTGTATATATGTATATATATATAATTATGTGTGTATGTATATATATATATATGTGTGTGTATATATGTATATGTGTATATATATGTATACATATTTGTGGGTTTATTCATATGTGCGTGTATATATGTCTGTAAATATGTATATATATATATATATATATGTGTTTGTATGTGTGTGTGAATGTGCAAGTATATGTGTGTATATATATATATATGTCTCTATATTTATGTGTATATATGTTTGTATATATATATGTATATATATGTATACATATATATGTGTGTGTATATATATATATATATATATACATTTGTTTATATATACATTTTTGTATATTTATATATGTATGTGTGCATATGTGTATATGTATAAGTATGTTTTTATATATATTTATGTGTCTGTGTATTTATATATGTGTATATATGTGTTTATATATATATATATATGTGTGTTTTTGTGCGTGTGTGTATGTATGTATATCTGTGTGCGTGTTTAATTAAAGACGATGGACAAGGTCCTGCAATTAATCTTTTCATTTCATTTTTCTTGTGTTTTTACTGGTCAAAGAATGTGTAGAAACTGTTCAAATGTTTTATAATTCTGAGTGTTTTCGGCCATACTTTTAGCTATTATCAATGATGATTTTCTTTTTACTTTTTACCCTATGTATGGATTTTGTGTATGCCTCTAGAATTAACAGGATGTTTTATTTTCCAAACACTGTCAGAAAATTGTGGCCATGTTCGTAGCTAATATTATTGGGTGTTGGCTTTTTCTATTTTATTATTAAGGCTTCCATTATTTTTAATCCTTTTTTACATCTGGATGAGTTTATTATGTTTGTATTTTCTACTAGTATGTTTCGGATGGAGTCTGTTAAGTGTGTGTGTGTGTGTGTGTGTTTAAAAGAGTTCTGATGGAGCTGTAGTCAGATGGGTGTAACAATTTGTTTAGATAGGCATGTATTATTGTAACCAATGTAATTATTTATGAGTTTGATTTGATCAGAAACACAGTTCTTTAAGGGCCATTGGAACGAGTAAATGTCACACTACTACATGCCTATATTTGTGCATATATGTATATATATGTGTGTGTGTGTGCATGTATATGCATTATATATATCTGTGTGTATATATATGTATGAGTGTTTGTATATATATATATATATATATATATATATATATATATATATATATATATATGTATGTGTGTGTGTGTGTGTATCTTTTTTATGCTTCTTAATTCCTTCAGGAACATAGGGCCGCATCAACACCTCTGCAACAGTTGCTCATTCCAGGTGATTCTCTTCTTCTCCGCCCATGTTGTCCCAGCTGCCTCAACCTCTGCGTCAACACTTCTGTACCAAGTCTTTTGCATGTGGCCGATCCATCGCCATTTCCGTTTTTTGATGTCAGTCTCAATTGGGGCTTGTCTGGTCCTGTCCCACATTTGGTCGTTGGAGATGACTTCTGACCACCTGATATTGAGGATGTTCCCGAGACACTGGTTAGTAAATGCCTGAAGTTTGTGGGTGTTGGTCTTGGTTACCCGCCAGATTTCTGAGCCGTAAAGTAGGATCAACTTGATCCGAATTTTGTAATGTAAGAAAGCTGTTGACCTCCAAATTGGCTGCAGAGTGTTGAAAGCATGTCAGGCTTTGTTGATTTGGCACCTGATGTCTTTATCTGCCCCCCCCCACACACACACCATCTTTACTGACAATGCTTCCCAGGTAGACAAACTTATTGACTTCCTTGATGTCTTCTTGATGTAGTCGCACTGGGTCTTGTCTTGTGTTGATTACCCTCATGACCCAATGTTGATTTGTTGATTTCAGCAAACATAATATCCATCATCATCGAACAGTCCCTGGAATGGCAGACCCCTGTGTACTCAGTCTTTGTCGACTTTCAGAAAGCTTTTGATAGTGTCATCTGGAGATTGATACAGAGACGTCATCTGGAGACTGATACAGAGAAGTCATCTGGAGACTGATACAGAGAAGTCATCTGGAGACTGATACAGAGAAGTCATCTGGAGACTGATACAGAGACGTCATCTGGAGACTGATACAGAGAAGTCATCTGGAGACTGATACACCACTACAGCTTCCCACCAAAGTTCATCACCATCATCCAACAACTGTATGACGATGTCAATTGTCAAGTCATTCATGATGGGAAGCTGACGGAACCATTCTCAGTGCAAACTGGCGTTCATCAGGGATGCCTGCTGTCACTGACTGTGGTTGACTGGATAATGTGGCAGGTAATGGCAGGCAGGAGAACTGGTTTACAGTGGACCTGCATGAAGCAGCTGGAAGATCTGGACGATGCAAACAATATCAGCCTTCTCTCGCATGAACAACAAGATGCACAGGAGAAGCTAAGTCATGTTGCAGAAGAAGCGAAGAAGACTGACCTTCAAATGTCATCGGGAAGACATGAGGGTGCATGTATATATATATATATATATATATATATATACATGCACCAAATATATATATATATATATATACACATGCACTCTTATGACCTCTGTCATAAACACAAAGACAATAAACAAAAACTAAAAATTCTTGAAGCTATATACCTAAAACAGTTGAAACCTAACCTGAACAAAATAAACTATGAAATCTCCACAAATATTCTTAAATGTCTATAATTGGTAACAGAAGCCATTGGTTTATACTAATGGCTTCCCATACTTAATACTTCTCAAATTCACTCTTCTGTGGTCATGTGTGACGTCATGAGCTGTGGTGCGATTTTCGCTTCCAGCGTCTTATATGCCCGTGTTTATCATTGCTTGGATATCATCCATGTAAACAGAAACAGACTATTATCACTGTCTT
>CAHIKZ030000828.1:310000-325000 GCA_903632075.3 Acanthosepion pharaonis | reverse complement strand
ACAGAAAGACATGTCAACCTACTGCAGGAAAAAATATGCCTCATCACTCATGTATCGAAAGATACATGATTGCCTAATCGGGTATCACATATGGATCATAACTGACTGACTGATGTAAATTGTAAACAAACAGCTAAAAATATTAGAAGCATTAAAAATAAAAATAAAACAATCCAACAACAATAAAATGTTATCAAATTTATGAATAAACATACTAAATATATTTCTATTACAAAAAAAAAAAACGATAATATGAAGAGTCATGTGAAAATGCAGAAATGTGATATTTGTAAATAAATAAACCAATACAGCATAAAAATTTCAAATATCTTTGATAATGACTAACATTAGACAAAAGTTCTCAGACATGTGATAATTTATATTTAAATATATTCTGGAAACCAAAAACTGTTCCAAAATACAGAAAAAATAAATTAAAAATATTAATGAACTTCTGCGAGTCTTTAATCAAATTTATATGTAGCCTAAGAATACAAACTGTATTTATTTGACACAACAAATATCAAATTTTGAACATAATCTCTTTCTTAATCAATGCACTAAATTCCATTGTAAATATTAATCGCTTAATTTGTATGCAAAAGTAATGAATAAACGGTAAGCGCAGACACAAGAAGCTGTCTTTAAATGCAATTCTCAGAGATTGCCTCAAGGTTACAATACCCACAGTTCTGTGTAACATTCATAAAGCTGGGGAAATAATTCTCATGAATTCTTTAGAAGTTGAAAGCTCTTCACAACAAAAGAAGTTGGAATTTTGTTAATTTTGTCTAATCTTATTTGTTTAATCACTGGTCTTATGTAAGTAACCAATAACCAAAATCTAGACAAATCCACTCTAACCATATTGAAGCACATATTTGTAATATCAATTAAATTTCTAATGTGTGAAATTCAAACTTCAATAAACTAATGCAAGCATTATGGCTTGGAGGCATTCAGTCAGACATTAATTTATTTGTGGAATTTAATTTCACTTCTTGTATGCACTGTGTCCCTTCAAGACATAGGTAGACATGGCTCTCCACAATTCCCTGTCTATTATAAATGATGTTTGTCTCCTTACCATCCCTTCTAGTCTCTGCTCTGTCGTCCATTTACAGAAATTCATTAAATAAGTTATTTAATGTTTACCTGTCCCTTTTGACTTCATTATGTCCTGGGAATGTCAAATTCTCCAAGCCTACTTTCCTCATTATGGCTAAGAAATTTCAACTATCTCTTTCTGATTCTAAGTGCAAGTTTCCATTTTTGTACTCATTTTTCTTAACTCATTGCTCACATGTTCTGTCCATGGTATTCTCAGCATGCTTCTGTAGGACCACATTTTTGTTGCCTCAAGTCTTCTCTTCATTTGTGAGGAAATTGTCTAGCATTCACTGCCGTTTAGGAGGATTAATATCACATAACATTTCAATGCACTTTTCTTTGTGCCAAACAAAATTTTCCTATTTCTTAATATTTTCTTTAGCTTTTTGAAGGCATTTTTTTATTTCAATTTGCTTTTGGATTTCTCTGTCACATTTTCTATCACCTGTTAAAACACTTCCCATATATATATTCTTCTCCTATGTACTGTATCCCTTCAGATCATGGGAATTCATGGCTCTCCACAATTTCCTGTCCCTTGTAGCTCTTAGTAAATTTTGCGTTTTCGCTATCTCCCTGTTCTGCCAGCCATTTACACAAGCTCCCTAGATAGGTCATGCACTTTTTTCATCTCTTTTGTCTTCAATCTGTCCAGTGGGTGTCAAATTTTCCAATCCCTCTTTCCTCATTATGTGCCATAGAAATTTCAACTCTCTTTCTATTGTGAAGTATAAACGTCTTTTTTGGTTCTATTTCCTCTAAAACTTTGTCATTGCTCACATGTTCAGTTGATGGTATTCTCAGCATCCTTCTGTAGAACCACATTTCTGTTGCTTGAAGTCTCTTCTTCATCAGTGAGGAGATTGTCTAGCATTCACTGGACTGATATTATATTGTGTTCTAGTACTCTTTTCTTTGTTTCTCGTGAGATTTTCCCATTTTTTAATACTTTGTTTAGCTTTTGGAAGGCATCTTTCACTATCCCAATGTCCCTTCGGATTTCAGTGTCACATTTTCTCTTCTCTGTTAAAATACATCCTAGATATTTACATTGTCGTACTTGCTTGATTTTGGCATCTCCAATTTGTAATGTTGGGCTCTTCTTTTTGTTGACAACCATATATTCTGTCTTCACGCTGTTGAGAAAATCTAGAGTGTCCAGTCTAGCATGCTATTTAACACATAATTTAGTAAAGAAGAGATGGATTCATGGCTTTCCCAAGGGCATTTGTGTGAAAGTAGACAGAGTTTGAACTCAACACAGTGATACCTGTTTCTCTGTTGATAATTGTTACATTGCCAACATATTTCTCAAGAAGAAATCTCATTGAACTATGTCAAGAAGTGCAGTTATAATTCTGCTTGTTCCTCTCTTAGTTAGCACAACCATTACGTCCTGCCATATCTCATAAATCGTAGACTTTTCCATTTTGATCGCATGGAAAAAAACATATTAGAGACACTTCTTGGTGTCAGTGAGAAAATTAAATAAAGAACAGAAGATAGATGTGTTGCAATGTCTGTTTCAGTGAAATGGAAAAAGTTGTCAGTTTCAATTGTACCCCCTTACTTCTTAAAATTGCAATATTTTGTCAAATATTTAAGGGGAATATTAAGGAAATTTCTATGAACAACTCTTCTAAACCCAGTTCTGCCAGCGATTTGCGCAAGCTCGTAAGACAGGTTTTTTCATCTGTCCTTTTTGCCTTCAGTCTGTCCTGTGGTTGTCAAATTTTCCAATCCCTCTTTCCTCATTATGTGCACTAGAAATTTCAACTCTTTCTTTCTGATGTTAAGTATAAGTTAAATTTTGCTTCCATTTTCTTTAAAACACTGTCATTGTCATAGAACTTGCCCCGAGCTTATTCAATCATTAATTTAAGAATTAAGATTCATCTGAAGATGAGAATAGGAAAACCATGAAAATTCCCAAGTATTTCTAATAATTAATATTACATTTATTGTGTAGATCAAACTTACTGACAATGACTTGTGAGATAACTATACACAAAGAGGAGGTACTTTTGGCAGAGCATTTGTTTATCAGTAACAATAATGCCAAATAGGAAGAGGCAATGTGGAGGCATTATCTTGTGTATCTGTTTGAAGGGATGTATTCCATGTTGATGTTGGAACAAGGATTAGGACTTAAGGAGGCAACAAAACAAAGGGTTTTTGCATAAAGATCCGAGGGGGAAGAGAATCCGTGTTATTGTGGAACACCAAATTCCTTGAGGCTTTTTATGATACATGCATTTTTTTATGGACAGAGCAAACGAAAAAAAATACATATTTATCAAGAAACAAAGAATCCCTTCCACTCCCAATCTCGACTCTTTCCTGATCTCCCCTAAGGGATGTATTTCTTTTTTTTCCCACCCACAATGCAGGGAAAAACTCCTCCAAATATCAAAAGCAATGATAATACTTTTCTTTTTTGCTATAGACTGTTTACGTAGCACTTAGGTGTCCATAAAAAAAAAAAACAAGGTATAGAAAAATCACAGCTTTTCATGTGTCAAGATTAAATATCCTTGATTTATGGCTACAATGAAAAAAGAGAACACTTAACAAAATCTTGATTTTAGTGGTTAAGCAATGCTGAACCCAGTCAAAACATGAATAGGTTACATGAAAATATAGAGTTGTCCGCTGAAAATCATTGTTTGTTATTAAGATATTGTTGAGACTTTTTCTTTTCAATGTCATGTTCCTTCAGAATTCTCTGCAATAATGACTCTCCACAGATTCCATTTTCTTTATTATCGGCAAATTGTCATGCAATCCGTATTAACCAGGCCAGGGATTGAAATCAGA
Organism: Acanthosepion pharaonis; assembly: GCA_903632075.3. Lineage (NCBI taxonomy): Eukaryota > Metazoa > Mollusca > Cephalopoda > Sepiida > Sepiidae > Acanthosepion > Acanthosepion pharaonis. The sequence goes on along the minus strand of CAHIKZ030000828.1, from coordinate 321,073 downwards.
ATTATTATGGCACGAAATTCATGGACCAATGCTTTAATCTACTAGTCCAGTGGTTCCCAAATGGTGAAGCATGCCTCATAGGTGTGGCAGAAGAGGATGGTAGGTGAGGCAGAATGATTGAAAGACAATCAAAGAGTTAGAAACAGTTTCAAAAAATTCATATGCCAAAAATAAATATAATTTCAAAATTCTAAATATTATTATGGATTACTTGTAATTGCATGCATGAGTCCCAGTATAAACAGTCATAAATAATTATCGAACAATTTTATCATTGTGATATTTTTGCATTATTTCAAGTATTAAAAATATAGTAACTCTGGTCTGCAGTTGGAGGAGAGAGTTATCAATGATAATGTTCTGACTTTGAATCTGTGGTTATCTCCCTTTAACCCTCTCTCTGTTTTTTTTCTCTATTTTTGAAAGGCACGTTTTATCACATAAAATTTGATGAGGCACAAACAAATTTTTATACCGAAAATGCGGCCCAGAAAACAACTTTTGTACCTCACACTAACAGAATTTTTCTTTTCAAAATCTTTATATCACTTCTTACAATTTTAGTACCTCATTCCTATAGAATTCAATCTTTCCAAATTTGTACATCTCTTCTAACAACTGTAGATCTCTTGATTAGAAATTTTGGCAAACTTAGACCTTTGTGATCACAAAAAATAGTGTATCAAAAGAATGTTTTTTTTCACTGAAACTGCTATTATTTTAACTACATTCACTCCTTGGGAATGTTTATTGTTTTAAAGAGTGATGTTTAGAATTGTAATAAAAATTAAATATGATGAAAGTGAATTTATACATTTTCTTTGTTCTTGAGAATTGACAACAAAAATATTAAATATTTATTAGATTGTTTATTTACAAGAATAATTTTATATTTCCAACATTCTAATACCTAATACAATTAAAACTAATGCAATACAATATTTATGGAAATTATTTTTATTCATAAATTTATAAACATTTACTAAATCATTCAATTATGTGAACTAATAAGGAAATCATTATTTATCCTTTTATAAAAATTGAATCAATTGGCAATTAGTTGATGTTTTGCCAACCATTCCAATAAACAATGTAATAAATAATATTGTATTTGTTTAAAAGAAATTTTAATATTTTTAATACAAATATTAAGTAAATAAATATAGCATTTTTAGTTTTATATTATAGATACATATATATATATATATAGATATATATATATATATATAATTTTTTCTGTTATAGAAAAGAATTTGTATAAAGATCTTAAGTAAAAAAATATAGTAATTTTTCTAAGTATTTTCAGTTTTACCTTATAGATACATATATAATTTTTCCCGTTATAGAAAAGAATTTGTATAAAAATCTTAAGTAAATAAATATAGTCATTTTTTCTAAGTATTTTCAAATTTACATTATAGATACATACATACATACATACATATATATATATATAAATACACACCAATATCTTCAGACACATCAATATCTATATATGCATAAATATAGATATATGTTGCACTGATTTGTGTTCTATTGTCCACAGACCTGTGTTCGGGATGTGGAAGAGCCTTTTCGGGTTGACGGAGACATAAAATACCCGGTCATGGCCCCTGACTTTCACAGTGGTGTGTCCACAGTTTACTCTCGCGCCGACAGTGGACATACTTGGAGTGAAGCAGATACTCGACATGGTGAGGAATTGTCAGGTATGTAATCAAAAGACAGAGAGGAGACTTGCCCAAATGAAATGGGGAAAAACAGTCCCAGGTGCTGTCTTAGCCTACAAAATTAATCTATATAATCAATACCTTCAGAAGAAGTCCAGGATAGAGTGGGTGTTCAGTTGGGGTAGAATATTAGGTGAGAAATTCAAAGATTTCAGCCCCAGTAGATATATTTGCCTATTGTTCGGTTCACACCCCTCCCTGGTTTTTTAAACAGGAATAGAGGTTTATCCCATGTTTCCTGTGTAGGATTGTGCTTCCAGTTCCTTCTAAAGTTTACTTCAGCTCTATACTCCTTACACTGATCCTTTCCTATGCTAATATAACTTCACACAGTAGCTCTTTAACTTGAGTGGCTCTTGGGTCTTGTATTGGGTGAAAATGTGAAGGGAAATCTTTTTAGAAAATATTCAGGGTTCTGGACTTTTTTTCGATATTGTTCTGGAAATGTCCTGAACAACAACTTTAATTATGTCAAAAAATTTTGAAACTCTCCTGAAATTAAAATGTTAAAGTTTTAAAAATGAGTAAATACCAAAACAAATTAGTTAAATTTTACTGTAATTCTTTAATAACAATTATAATTATTTTTATTTAAATATCTCAGTTAAGTCACATTAAATATTATTAATTAATTTTCATTTTTAAGCAAAAATTTAACAATAAAAGTAAAATTTTTTTTTTTTGCTTTGTTTACTCAACCAAACTTAGTCCTTACAAAAACAAAACTGCTTTCAATTAATCGTCTGAGAGACTCCTTTCTACCTTCCATCAGCATGGTGGATTTTAACTTCCAGAAGAGTGACTCATTGCACCTTCATTCTCTGTTGATATTAAGTCGAAAGATTATATTGAATCAATTGCTAGGTTAAGAATTGCTAAGAAAGTTGGTTCACTGTGTCATGGTGGACAATTCTTTCTCTCCAGATTTTATCTTATATATTTATGAGTCTACCATTCATCCATGCTTCAAATATTGGTGGTCCAGTGTTCCTGCTATATATTTAGAGATTCTTGATAAAATCCAAAGAATCTGCAATATTATTAGTCTTGACATGGTATCTCAGCTTCAGTCACTTTCCCACCACTGTAATATAGCTTCCCTCTACCTTTTCTATAAAGACTTTCATAGTAATTGCTCTGATGAAGTCTCCTCTATGGTACCTAGACTTTATGAATTTAAGAACAGTACTAGATTAGCAACAAGATCTCATCATTTTACATGTCTAGATGTAACTGAAAGTTCATTGCTAACAGTTTCTTTTCTCACATGTCTCACCTGTGGAACTCTCTTCTGGTTTCTTGCTTTCCAGCGAACTTTGATCTTCAAAAATTTAAATGCAATGTCAGTTGTTATCTTCTGTCTTCCTGTTCTTCATTGCTTTCTCTCTCTCTTTAATAATGTTTTTTATTTTCTCATATTCTTTCACACTCAGTAACACCCTTGTGTCTTAGTGGCTTTATTGCCTTGCTTGGGGTAAAATGATTAAAAAAAATGTAAATAAAAAGATGATGACATATAAGTCTACCATTCAACCATTCATTGAATGTTGCTGCTGCATCTGACCCCGTGCTTCTGCTAAGCATTTAAAGATGAATTTACAATTTTCTTCTTCTTTCATGTGCCGTGTCTCTTCATGACGTAGGCGATCATGGATCTCCACTCCCCCCCATCCCTTATATCTTTCAATAAGTTTTGTCCCTTTGCTACTTCTCCCAGTCTCTGTTCTCTCATCCACTTGCTTAAGTCTGCTAGGTATGTCAAACATTGCTTTTCCTTGTCTCTCTTTCTCTCTATTTGCCCTATGAGTATCAGATTCTCCAAGCCCTCATTTCTCATTATGTGTCACAGAAATTTCAGCTGCCTTTTCCTGATGTTAAATAAAAGTTTCCTCCTTTTTTTGCCCTCTCCAAAACCTCATTGTTGCTCACACACTTGATCCATGATATCCTCAGCCTCCCTCTGCAGAACCATAGCTCTGTCGTTTCGAGCCCCTTCTTCATTCTTGAGGAGACCATCCAACATTTGCTGCCATAAAGGAGGACAGATATCCATCCCAATCTGACATCTTGGCTTTTACTTTCCACCACCTTAATGTAGCTTCCCAGTGCCTTTTCTATAAATATTTTCCTGATAATAGTTCTGATGTGCTTTACCTTTTGGTATTTTGACTGCATGAATTTAAGTGCAGTACTAGATTGGCAGCTAGGTCTCATCATTTTCCAGTTAAAATTGCTAGATATAACTATAAGTTACATGCTAAAAGTTTCTCCTCTCACACTTCTTGCTTGTGGAAATCTGTTCTGATCTCTTGCTTTCCATTCAACTTTGACTTTCAAAAATTTAAATGCAATGTCAATTGTTATCTACTGTCTTCCTTTTCCTTCATCACTCTCTCTCCTTAATAATGTTTTTTTATTTTTTCATATTCTTTCACACTTGGTAACCCTTTGTGTCTTAGTGGCTTTATTGTTTTGCTTGGGGTGAAATGATTTCACTGTGATGTGCTAGATAATTTTTCTCTCCAGAATCTATCTCACATATTTTTAAGTCTACCTTTCATCCATACATTGAATATTGCTGCCACATATGGTCCACTGCTTCTGCTAAGCATTTAGAGATTCTTGATAAAATATAAAGATGAATCTGCAATATTATCAGTCCCAATCTGGCATCTTGGATTTCACTTCCCACTACCTCAATATAGCCTCCTAGTGCCTTTTCTATAAATATTTCCATGATAATAGTTCTGATGCACTTTACCTTTTGGTATCTTGACTGCATGAATTTAAGTGCAGTACTAGATTGGCTGCTAGGTCTCATCATTTTCCAGTTGAAATTGCTAGATATAACTGTAAGTTACATGCTAACAGTTTCTCCTCTCCCACATCTCACTTGTGGAAATCTGTTCTGATCTCTTGCTTTCTATTCAACTTTGATCTTCAAAAATTTAAATGCAATGTCAATTGTTACCTACTGACTTCTTGTTTCCTCTTCCTTTATTGTTCTCACTCCTTAATAATGTTTCTTTTTATTCAGTATCCCTTCTTGTGTATTAGTGGATTTATTGCCTGGCTTCAGGTGAGATGATTAAAAAAAAAATTAGATCCCAATGCTTTTCACATTTAAAGAAGAATAATAAAGAGTGTTTCATTAAGATGGATTATATATAAGGGTGTTTCATTAAGATGGATCAAAGTCAGCGGCAAATGAATCAGTGTTAGTGGTGAAAATTTATTTATTTCTCTATTGGATCATGTTATTTAAGTCATGGCAATTATGTATGAAAAATAATATTGCCCAAATGTCTGCCAAATCTGAAAGAAAAAGAAAAAATCATTAGACACTTAAATTTAGTTAACATTTAAAATCGGTCCTATTTATTGGAACATCCTTTTTGGAACACCCTTTTATAAAAATCTAAATTTAAGTCTTTTAACATTCTGTCTTCATTCTGGTTTTAATCCCCCATGTAAAAAGAAGTTTTTTTTATTTATTTCATTTTTGCTTCTATATGTATGATAGGATAAGGAAGAAATAGTAAACGTTTATAAATTTGACATGTTTGGCTTTTATTTAAACTTCATCAGAAATTAAATATAGGAGTGAAAGTCCTGGTATATTTTTAGTTTTGTGTTGTTTGTTTATCATTGGTTAAGCAAGCCTCACATATATTTTTCCTGTCAAGTTCATGATAAATATTTTTTTATTTTTGTGTCATTTGTTTTTCATTGGTTATTTATCCCAAATTCTACCTGACAAAACAAATACACGTGAGGTCTGCTTAACCAATGAAAAACAAACAACACAAAAAATAAAACATACCAGAATTCTCTTTTCTCCTCCATATTTCATCCGATGCTAAGCTGTATTGACCTCTAACTTTCCCTTGGACAACGTCTGTGGCATGGAGAAGGAAGATGTGCTGCATAGGCAACCACTGATCTCTCATAAAACTCAACCCAGGCCTGCGGTCTGGAGAGGACACCTCATCAGCATGCTGCTCTACAGCAACAAGACTTGGAGCATCAACTCCAGATTAGAGCAACGACTGAGCACCTTTTATCTTTGCTGTCTGAGACGCATTCTAGGCATCAGCTGGTTTGATTGGGTCACCAATGAGATAGTTCTCACCAGTGCTCAGTTACCCAGCCTTTCTCCAACAGCACTGGTTTCACTGGCTTGGACATGTACACTGTATGCTGGATGGAAGAGTTCCAAAGGTCCTTCTGTATGAAGAACTAGCCACCGGCAAGAGAACACAAGGATGACCTCAATTTTTACTTCAAGGACGTCTGCCATCAAGAGGTGGGAAGGTGTCACCAACGATTGCTCATACTTGAGACACATTTTACACCAAGGGCTGGTGTGAGGAAAGGAGAAACAGAGGCTTGCCACCCGAGAGAACCATGCTTAATGCAAATAAAACAACACAGTGATATCAGGAGGGAGCATCTTCACATGCATTTTTTGGAATTGAGACTGTCACTCCCATGTGAATCAGTACAGCCATAACAGATGCTACACTGCTACCAGCAGCTGAAGCGTAATGCTTTGGGCACAGATCCATGGTCTCTTGAGACCAAAGGAGACCATATTTCATTTCTGATGAAGCTTAAATAAAAGCAAAATATGTTAAATCTGTAAATATTTTTTATTTATTCCTTATCCTATCATTCTAGCAGATTTTAATCTGTAGTTGATTTCTTATGTGCATGTGCATGCACACATCTATATAAGCATGTACCATTTAGTAAAAGCTCACCATTGTTGATGAGAAATAAGAATTTTTATTTTATTTTAAGGAATTAGTGGCTTTTAAAATAAATATAACAGAATTTTTGTAGAGTGAGTGTCCATGGTAAACTATAAACAAATAGCAGAACTGCCCCAAAAAAAAGAATTGATAAAGTTTGCAATAAGCAATAACAAGAAATAGAAAAGAACAGGGCAGAAAATAATATAAAGCAAGGAAACAACATATACAGATATGCAGGGCAAATCAGCAATAATAAAGCAAAAAGTCCACAAAGCAAGTTTGGATAAACAAACATAGTGTTTTGACTTCAAGACATGACAGACCAGAGTTGTATCATAGGAAACCGAGAACTGGCCTGTCTTATTGGCTAAAAAGAAATCCCAGCATGCATTTGTGTGCTTCTGCCTATAAATTGGGGAGGGCAAAGTGTAGTCATTCCCATTTTGGATTAGAGCCAACATATCCTCATTATATGCTCTAGAAATTTTAACTCTTTCTGATGTTAGGTATATTTTGTTTCCATTTTCTTTAAAACTTTGTCATTGCTCACATTTTCAGTCCATGGTATTCTTGGCAAACCTTCTGTATAACCACATTTCTGTTGCTTCAAGTCACTTCTTCCTTTGTGAGGAGTTTGTTCAGCATTCACTGCCATATAGGAGGACTACTATTATATAACAGTCCTTCATAAGCAATAACAAGAAAAAGAAAAGAACAGAGCAAAAAAAAATAATATAAAACAAGTAAACAACATAGGCAAGGCAAATTAACAGTAATAAGATAAAGCAACAGTAATATGACAAAAAGTTCACACTAAGAATTGGGGTTGGCATGCAAAAGCAAGTTCAGATAAGCAAATGTAGCATTCTGACTTCAAGGCAAGACAGACCGGGAATGAGTCATATGAAACCAAGAACTGGCCTGTTTTTTTGGCTAGAAAGTAATCCCTGCATGCATTTGTGTGCTTTTGCCTATAAATTGTTTTTCAGTCATTCCTAGTGTAGATTGGAACCAAGAAATTTAATTAAAAATTTTTTTGCTGATCCTATAATCTAACCAGTCGTCCCAAACTAATATGCTATCATTCTAAGAATAATACGCTGACATTAATCTTGAGTCCTGCAAGCCTTGTTACCTTTTCAAAGGGGTTGATTTTTTTAACAATACTTTACTTGACTCATTGTAACTTACCAAAAATTTAATTCCGTTTAGAATACCTACTATGATAAAGTCAGTGATTCTTTGCTCATCTACGTCTTTTGCAGGACCAAACAGCTAGAAATTAGGGTATAAGAGTAACTTGATTCAAGGATGAATATATGATAGGTAACACTGATCTTTTAGTTAAATACTTATAGACAAAGTAGTAAAAGAAAGCAAGAAGAAAGGACTAACTATCAATTGTTAGAAGACAGAATATATGGTCATTAGCAAGAAGGACAGTGCTAGGTGTGCACTACAAATTGGAAACAAGAAAATCAAGAAAGTACAGAAAGTGGGAAGTGTTAAATGCAGAAATTCAGACAGAAAATAAATAAGCCTGTCATTTTTTATGGGTACTATGCTAGTTATAAATAAAATTAATATGAAAAAGTGGGTAAGAAATAATGAAGATATTTTGTTAAATTTTAAATATGTTTGCTATTTATCTTTTAACGTTTAATCAGTTAGATACTGTTCTAGTATGACAGGCTTCTAAGAGTAAGGATTTTTGGATGCCAGGGAGAAAATGTTGGAAAAAAGAGATGCAGATAGAAGAATACTTGAAACTGCTTAAATCTGAAAACATGGATACTATCAAGTACTCAAGGAGCCTTGTTCATAATTATCAAATGAACGAGCCAGATCAGGCTGAAAATGGAACACTGTTGCCATATTTGGGTGGGAGCTGCCCAGTTCTTACTTTCCAGTTTTGAAAGTCCTTGTTAGAGAAGAATTATTTTCCCTCCCTTCAACATCATTCTCAAAGGCAGGGTGTGACCAGACTCTCTCTGTCGCTACTTCCATGGAAAGTGCTTGAACAAAGTACATTCCTTGGTCCCGCCATGTCTAACCTACATGGCTAGGACCCACTATGCCACTTACATAGTAGCAAAGCACCCACATTCTCCCATGTTCCATTGGTCAGAAGTAAATTCCACTCAAACAGCTTCTTCCCATGAGCCACTGCCCTATGGAACAGACTCCTAAGAGGATGTTTCTACTGATCACTACAATCTTAACCTGTTCAAATCTAGAGTTAACTGTTATCTTACCCTCCTATCCACATAAACTACCCCTTAACATAACACCCTACCTTGAGTGGCCCCTGGGTCTTGTATAGGGTGAACCTTACTGTAAAAAGAAAAGATGTTCATTAACGAGTAAAAGTCATTTCCAACCAAATGTTAATGCACTTGTAGTTACTTATCGAATGCTTCCATCCTACTAATGATGTCAACCAATTCAATAAAAGGGTATATTAGTTTATTTGTAATGTGTTAATTATTACCTATATTACTTGTGAAGTTTCTTTAATTTTATAATAATAATACTTTAGAGGAAATATCTATTGCTGGGTACATTATTTAGGTTTAGTGCCAGTGTTAGTTTCTAAAATAACAGGTGTAACAGCAAAATTGTCCAAATCATGCAACAGCCATAATTGTCCATCCCACATAATGTTTAAGACATTTAGCCATCTTGACACAATTTTTGTAAGAATCACTGTAAAACCCTCTTGAGTCATTCAGCTAAAAAGAGAGCAGGTTAAAATTGTTTTGTGTCAGGCCCACTGTCTTCCCAACTGAGTAAGGGTGAGCAAAAAAATATCATTCAGGCCTTTAGTAATGGTACCAACATTCATACTCTGACTTCCATCTTCAAAGTACAATCAAGAACCGGCCAGAGAAAGGTGATTAAGTTAAAAAAAGAGAGAAGAATAAAGAAAACTGGATCAGGAAGTCACAACAGGAAGAGGGATCATCATTTCAACTTAGAGTTAAAGAGATCAATTAGAAAATATCCAATTCAATCCATAAGACATTTGGCACATGAAAGAGGAGTTTCAGCTATGACAGTCCAAAGAGCAGCGAAAAAGGCTTGAAAATGAAATTGTATGTGAAACCTGTGAGCCAACTTGTTACTCCAGGACAGAAAGTTAGAAGGTGAGAGAGGTCGAAGGTCATATTGAATAAGTTGGAAAATGATCCTGCAATAATATTTATATATATATATATATATATATATATATATATATATATATATATATATTTTGAACTTTACTTCAATACTTCATGAGCTTATTTTCCTTAGCTATGATTAATTAATGATGAACATGTTATTTTCAATTGATTTCATCATGTTTCTTTTATTAAGCTTAGAGAATAATTGTACATTCTTACTGCTCAAAGTAGAGTCCAATAGTGTTATAAAAATCTTGGAGAATTCCAGTAAGATATCTTTAATCATTTCTAAGATACAACAGTTCAGAGCTTAATCTAACAATTGGACAATTTTGATATTACATCCAGTATTTCACAGAAATTTTCACTTTCAATTTTCATTTTATACTTCTGAGCTAGAGTCCCAAAAGTGGTTGATATCAACCCCTGGACAAAAGTGTAGTTTGATATGTTTTGGCACAATCATTTGGGGTTGGGATTTTTGTATAGTCATTTGGGCACCAACTGATTTGGCGCCAGATATTTGGAACATTAGGAAAAAAAATGTTGCGAAAAAGAGATGCCGATAGAAGAATACATGAAACTGCTTAAATTTGAAAACATGGGTACCATTGATAGTGTTTTCAAATATATTTATATTTTTTAGATATTCAGTGGTATCTATGACTCATTGATTACTCATGGTATTATATAAATCACTTTTTTCTCAGTGTCTTTTCATGTTAAAAATTTTATATGTTTAATATAACTGTGAAATGGAAATATCTCTCAGAAGAAAAAGATTAGCAACAGAATGACAAAGACGACGTCAATGACAAAGCCTATTTCAAGACCAAGTTGAAGCAAGATGATCACTTCGTAGACAAAGGTATCTGAGTGCCTCACATGAAAGGTTTGAACAAATAAAACTGCAATCTAAGAAATGTAAGAATAAAAGACCTGGTTGATTAAATGGGTCATTTTAGTTGGGAACTAATTTTGTCTAAATGCAGATAAATATTTTATTTATATAGATTATTAAAATGACTAAGAGAAGTAATCACTCATAAATTTATTAACGTAAGTTGATTTAACTCCCTTCCCATTATGGATGGACAGGAAATATATAAATAAATGCACACTGATAATTATTATATGGTTTGATTCTTAGTGAAATATTAATATACAGTGTCCCACAAAGAGTTAACATAATTTAAAATGTGAATATCTGAGTAACCACATGTTCCAGACAAACAAAATTAAATTCGCTTCATGTTGTACAATAAAAGATTTATTTATCAAAATTCAAACAAGATATTCAAAGGGATATAGATTTCATAACAGTTAACAAATGTTTAAATGTGAAACAGCACATATGAAGTTGGTCGTCCAGCTCCTGCCAGACATGCTGTAGCATGTCTTGCATAACATTCACCAGCACCT